>CAUYRH010100338.1:0-39172 GCA_963574655.1 Perodicticus potto | reverse complement strand
AACTACTTTCTAGTGTTCTTATAAGAATTAAATGACAAAATTTATATGGTGTGTGATTCTTTCATTATATTTTAGTTTTTTAATGTAATTTTCATAATTTTAACAGTTATATAATGTGATGAAGGCTATGTTAACCAGTTTGATGAAAGTATTTCAAATTATATATAAAACCAGCACATTGCACCCCATAATTGCGTTATTGTACACAGCTATGATTTAATCAAAAAAATTTAAAAAAACAGTTATATAAACTTTTCAGTTTACCAGGCACTTTGAAAATATAATCCATGGCTTATGAGCTCTTTTTTTTTATTTTTATGGGATGACTCTAAGATTCCTCATGAATAGGAATTATGTGGTCTATGTTTTTAAAACTAGAACAAACCAAAGCATACAAAAAATACTGTCCTGTCCCAGCTCGGGCAGTTCAAGCACAAGGCAAGCTGAGACTTCATCTACTCTCTACAGAAGAGAGCAGGAGGAAAGAGCAGCAGTAGAAGAAAACTGAAAACACTAATGTGCTCCAAGACTAGCTCCTGCAGGGGCCTCAGTTTGTACAACACACAAAGTCAGCATTTGATCAGAAATTAAGAGTCCTCACGGCAGTTGCACTGGTTGAGTGACATCACACTTCCAGGAAGTCAGCCTACTTCAGATAAGATACCATGAAGACAAGACTCGAGCATCAGAGTCCCATGGAGAAGCTCTGGACGACACAGGAAGATACTCGTCTAGGCTCCAGCCAAGGGCTCTGGGGTCCAGGAGAGAGTCCTCTTTCCAAAAGAATAGAAGCAGACACTTTGGCCAAAGTGATAAAGACTAGACAAGACCTCTGAGGCCAGCTGTGTGATCAGGCTTTTGGGAAGAAAACCAGACAGCAGATCCATGGTAACAATACTAATTTTGGATCCCACCAGCTGGTCACTTGGGCCCCATTCTCTTCCTTTTGCCTATGCCCCTTTGAAAGTAGCAGACCACCTCATAACCTTGGCCTAAAGTATGAGCCAAGGTAATAGGCAACGGCTCCTGAGTCAGGAATGCATCCGACTTTTCTCTCGCCCTTTATGGCTCCCTGTTTCTGCATGCCTGATAGCTTCAGCTCAACTGATCCATTTCTCCTCCATCTTTGGATAACTTATTCAATCTGCCTATTTAGGCTTAGCCCTTCATACAGATGCACACCCCAAAATTCCTTTCTTGGCTCTAAATGCACAAACTTAGTTTAAAGCAGTGTCTGCCACTCTTGGAAAGGTATCTACAGCATCTGCCTTCATCCCTGGAAGAGGTGCCATAACTCTCTAAATTAGAGCCAGCCTTCGGCACAGGCCAAGGCTTGCCCTGCTCTGGGCCGGCCCAGGGATTGGACAGGAAGTAGGATGGGGACTGACCAAAACTGCATGGAGAACATTTGTGATTTCAGTTTGGAGAGCTAGGGCAAGGTCACAGCTGGCAGACACATAAAAAGCCATCTTGATTCATTTGTTGGGAGACAATCTTGAACTTAAGAACATTGAGAATGGTGGGATTTAAATTTAAACGTCAGTGTCTTGCCTTGGCTAGCTACCTTAGTCACTAAAACAAGCCATCTGCTTGACTTTCTGTGCCCACTTACTTGCTGGAGGAATTGTTTGTCTACCTTTCCATCTGGCTAATGCTCACAGAGGAGAGGATAAAAAGATACCCAAGGATTTTCCAGATCTCTCCTGAAAGGATCAAAAGATTCCACTATCTGGAAATATATTTCCTGTCTTATCCCTTAGTCATTTTCAGAAGACTTTTCAACATTTTCATTGGTTTTATTTTCCACTCAGTAAAATAGAGATGATCTTCTTAGCACCACAATATAGTAAAAAAAAAAAGCAAAAACAAAAAAAAACTCTTCAATTTATCTTGAGCCCTAAGTGGGATGGCAAGTAGGAGGCCAATGTCAATGAGGGGAATATATTCTTAAAGATTGGAAAAATTCCAAAGTAATAGCTCCATACTGGAACACTTAAAAAAATTGCTCCCAATTGTTTTGTGCTGCAAATAGCTACTTCTACAACTTCTAGATTGCTAACCATATTATCCTTTCCTAGAGAGTATTTGTAGAGCATTTGAAACCTGTTTTAAGTCTTTACTTCCAAAGCTGCTACATAAAACCCACACATTTGTAACAGTCAGCTGGAATAGGACAAGGAAAAAAGGGGTGACTCTTAAGCAGAAAAACTTTCAATGGCTCCTCATTGAAAAGTTCGGCATTTTCTCATCCAGCACACTAGGGTGCCCTTCTCAGTTTTTCCAAGTAGCTTTCTAGCCCTATCTCTTTCCATTCTCTTCTGAGTGATTTTGTATCAAGGTCTACTCCCTGGAATTTGAAAAACATGCCAACACCCCACAGAAAGAAAAGTGCCCCCCCCCCCGCCCCTAAATCATATTTTGAAGTGGAGTAGTTCATATCTTGTTAAGGAGATCTTAACATATCATATATAAACTTGATACACTTTACTCTGAAACCAGGATTTGCTCAAGTCTTGGCAGAGAGAACATTCTAAGATGTTCTGTACTGAGGAAAAGCCTTGCCCTAGAGCAGAAAAGCGGCTGCTATTCATGAAACCCGACAAAAGTATTTTTAATTTTCACTGAGAAAACTCTACGAACATCTTTTTTGGGGAATTCTTATAGAGCTGCTTCTACTGGCACCAACCCCTCCCCTACTCTCCATTCATCCCAAGTTCCAGACTCAGAACTCAAACATACTATTAGTGAGTTTTTAAGTCCTTTCTAACATGCGGTCCTGGGAACACGATTCCCCTCTTTCTCGGGGTACAGTCCCAAGTATGCACGTATTTGTACATGTGCCTGAATGAAAGAGTATGTTTTCATGCATCCGGCCAGACCCTCATGATTTGTATACGCCATATTGCCTGCTGTTACTAGTCCTGGGACCTATCCTAATTCTGGGAGTTCTTGCCCCATTTTTCATTGTAGGATAACAAGTATCTTGCCTGTAATCTATTAATTGAATAATTGAATAAACTTGTTTCCCTCCAGCGCGAGCATATTGTTTGCACACAGTGTCATCCTGGGCCCTCCAGCTATGGAAGGCCTGCCAGATATGTTTATTAAACCCCGTGTGCTTGGAAAGAACACAGAAAACTGTCATCTAGAGCAATACAAAAGTGCCTATCTCAGCTGGAGATCTCACTGTTATGAATAAAGGAAGAGTTTGTGGTACAGTTTTGAGATGTAAAGAGAAAAAGCTTCCCCATGGTGCAAATGTGTTGTAACCCTGAGGCGAGAAAAAAAATATTGAATTGTTGCTGGCAGTACAATGTAATTATTGAGTTAGCAGCAGCTATGTTTCTAAGCTTCTTAAGGTAAAAAATCACGTTAATTTGGCCTTCTCCAAGGGATGTTCCAGGTTGTTAAATGGAACTGTTGAAACATTCTTCACTAATGAACCTGGCCAATGAACAGCCGTTTCCACATAAGTCAGACATTGGACAGGTTGGCAGGGACAGAGGAGATGAGGCTGCCTTTGTCAGCTCGAGACCGCACTGCCTGGGGATGTGTTTTCCAGACTCCTGAGGTGCAGGCATTTGACCTGGGGGGGAGCTGAGGGGAGGAAGGATGGAACCTGCAATGCTGTACTCAAAAGTCAAGTGAGTCAGAACCTGGCCTCTTCTCTTAGGACACATCGACTCATCACACGCGCTGGGTGAAGGGAATGAGGCTGTGGGTTTTTTCCAAGATGCTATCTTCTAGACTAGCAAAACACTTGGCTCCTGAAAAATGGTGGCTTTCATCTCTTCACTCTGACTTTTCAGGCCTGTAGCTGTTTTTTAGAGTCTCTGTAAACCCGCCCTTGAATGATACTATCTCTGCTGGACAGGGAAAGGAACCGGGGCTGCTCTAGGATCCACACTCAGATTCTGGGTCACCTTTGCTGGTCACATGTCACTATACATTATGCTCTGACCTATATTCTTGCAGTGGTGTCCTCCTTGAAATATAAGTAGGGGGAAAAAGAGCTGTGCTTCCTAATGCAGGCCTCAGCTGTAGGATTCTGGAAGGTTCACTTGGTGTGTTTTGTCTTTCAATACCAAGAGGATAATTTTCAAGGTCAGAGCATGTGCCTCAGCCTCCCAGAGTGCTGAGGTTACAGGTGTGAGCCACCACAAAGACTGTTCTTTTCATCAACATCATTTAAGTCTACAGAAGTCTACCTATAGGTTCAAGTGTGTTGTCAAATAAAAAAGGTTGAAAAACACTTGTCTATCAGGTGGGGTCAGGGTAATGTGCTCAACAATGCTCAACAAAGAGGAACAGTGGGTAAGGAAGTAAGGTTGATGATTCCTGGACTTATTAAGCTTCTATATCAACTAACTAATTCTAAGATGTGTTGTGATACAAGGTCAGACAATTAAATTTGTGAACTTATCCTAGAAAAAGTGCTACATACCTCATTGCTAAATACCACTTGAGTTACCAGCTCTAATGCTCATTCCAGAAAAAGAGTTTCAAAAATGCTTTGAATGGTAGATTAAGCACTGGCATCAGTGCATAGCTCCCACGGGGTGTGCCTCACGATAACCATAGTGAAATTCAGCATTGAGGATTGTAGCACTTTTTGTAGGATGAGTTCTCGAACTTGATTGTCAGGCCTCATGTGAACAGACTTTGAGGCCACACTGAACTGGATTCGCTTTCCTTAGGCTTGTAGACATGAGCGAGTCATTTAACCTCTCTGAGCCTCATTTTCAACATTTATAAGCTGAATTTAAAAATGCCTGATTTGTAAGGATTAGATACAATATCTATAAAAAGACTAGAATCATTATCTGGCAAATAGCAGAAAGAACAAATTAGGCCATTGCTGTTTTTTTTAGTTAAATAAAAAAAGTACCTTGCAAGGAGGCACACATGCATGTGTCTTGGAGCAGTCGAAGAGATTCTGCCTCACTTTGGCATGACCAGGCCTTTGTTTGTAAAGTTCGTGCAGTCTGGAATGCTTCTTACTCTCATCCTGAGCAAATGCTCGCAGGATGACAATTAGGTAGACCTGGAGCCTCGCTCAAAGCCAACTGTGAATTCTGTGCCATACACCAGATCCTTCTGTGGCTTTCGGTATGAGGTCACTCACTTGGGTCTTCTACATACATAATTTTATAACTGAGGGGAAAAAAGAGCTTAGTGATTTTTTTTTTTTTTTTTGAGACAGAGCCTCAAGCTGTCACCCTGGGTAGAGTGCCGTGGCATCACACGGCTCACAGCAACCTCCAACTCCTGGGCTTAAGCAATTCTCTTGCCTCAGCCTCCCAAGTAGCTGGGACTACAGGCGTCCGCCACAACGCCCGGCCATTTTTTGATTGTAGTTGTCATTGTTGTTTGGCAGGCCCAAGCTGGATTCGAACCTGCCAGCTGTGGTGTATGTGGCTGGGGCCTTAGCCGATTGAGCTACAGGCACTGAGCCTTAGTGATAGTTTTTAAAATGCAATCTTCAACACCAGTATTGGACAAGTTGGTTAGTAGTTTTATTGGGGAGGTGGCCTCATAAATTCAGGACTTTGCTGTGATCAGGAAGAAAGACGTACCCAGAGTTCTAACAGATGTGAGAAGAAAGAATGAGATGCAAAGGGAGAAATATTTCATTTGTGAAACCAACTTCTTCAGAAGTCCCTAAAGTTGAATTTCTACACTTAGTGAATCTTAAAGAGACAGAGGAGCGCTCCAGGAATTGCCTTGTGACTAACGAAGCACTTCGGTGTTTCAGTGCTGTGTGATGTGTCCTTGGTAGGTAGCTCCTTAAATGACATTGCCTGACGGCCTGCCATGTGGCAGATCATTTAGAAATATTGCCTGTTTATTGAATTCAGTGCGTTGCAGTGAGGCGTGGTGAACCGAGTCGAGAGGTGGTCACTTTCGCACAGCTCCTGCTGTCTGACTAGATTACGACCTTACTCCTGTGTCGGGCTGCCTCTATTAGGGCACAGAGGCAGGTCATGTTCCTCCTTCCATCTTGCTCAGTGCTTCCCAGCATGCTTTGCAGCATGGAGTGTAACAATAGTCCGCCCTCAAGGGAACAAAAGCTGGGATAACTGTGTTATGTACCTTGGTATTATTTGCGTGGCCAAATAAAGCTATCTTGCTACAGATGTAACCTTCGATAATTTATTGATGTAAAAGTGGCCTCAGGTACCAGGTTTTTGGCAGCTGTTACACTGTGAGAGTACACTGTAGAACATGGCATCCGTGAATATTTTATGTGGAGAAGAAATGGAAAAATACACCTTTCAATATATCAGTTCTCAGCCCGGATCTTCATTACTGAAATATGAATCGAATCCCATCTCTGAATTTGATCAACCCAAACTGCGCAAACTGAGAGCTTCCTAAATTGGATTTTAGCAGGGAATTGATTTGAGCCCTACTTTTTGTTGAGCACATCAGCAGCTTATGTCGGCCCATACTGTAGTGGTAGGGTAGCGACCTCGGTGATATGTTGGAAGCTACAGACTTAACTGTCAATAGGATCGGCTTGGCCCTTTATACTTCAGCGGCAGATAAATAGAGCCCCATTCAGTAGGCTCATTGTGCAGGGATTTGTTGGAGTTTTATTTATGCAGATTTGGAAGCAGTTGGAGATCATCGACATCCAAACACCCTCTGTCAAATATTTCTCTTCCATTGTTGGGTTATTAAAATATGGGTTGGGAGGTTGGAGGATTCTGTCCTTTTTAGAAGCAAATACTTAAAAAAAAATAATCAAAAGAGCATTTTTTTTTATTTTGTATTTTTTTTGGCAGCCAGGGTACCTCTGAGTAATAGATTTTTGATCTCTAGCCCATCCTCAAAACTGAAAACCAGTCCTCCATTTCTCCAGGGCTTTCCCTTTTCATCACTTGAAGACCAGTGGTTACGTGATTTGGACCCACTGAGGAACGTAGAATGATATCAGTTCAAAAGTATTGGATACCTGTGGAGCACTTTGCAAGATATTGCAGGATTTGGGGGGCTTTCTATAGAACTACACAGAAGTATAGCTGAGTACTTTGCAATGTGAATTCCTGCGATTTGCAGGAATTTGCCACGCTTTCCAGGTGATCATACTAGGTAAGTGCTTCATTTTTATCTCAATTGCTTTGATTTTGTGCTTTCATTATATTATTGCATTTAGGTTTTGCATACTTGGGGGTTTACATTTTTAACCTATCTCTAATCCTGTCTCCTCTGATGAGCACCTGACTCAGCCTATCTGTGTCTTTAATTGGTGTTCTCGTCAATTCTATACGCTAAATTGCAATTCCATGATCTACCTAAGAGACAGACAGTTTAATCAATGTACAAGTTACTCTACTTATTTTAAATAAATGCCTTTCAGACTTAGTAAACACCATTAGGGGGAAGAAGGATGCTTTAAAATAAGGTAAGTGATTTATATTTTTTCAAATGAGCCTTAACTCATTTAAAACCTTAAACTCATTTAAATAATAAAATACTTATATGACCCTTCAAAATTTTTTGTAGGTAAAGTGCGCTTTTGTTTTCAGAATCATATAATTGAGAAAGATTCCTTTAACACAGATTGAAAGGAATATTCTTGTTAGTAGCTACTAAATCTCTCTGTAATATTCCAGTCTTCCAAATTTAGGATGCTAAGATAGGTCTCTCTCATAATATTTACTACATCAAAAATGTATTTATCAAAATAGAACAGTTTAAGTAAGCATCTTAATTAGCATTTAAGAACCAAAACTCTATAGTTTTTTTTAAAAATATGTAAATAAAGGAGTGGTAAATAAATATTTAGTTTTATGGATAAGCCTAAAAGCTTTAATTAAACTTCTAGAACTACTTAAGTTATAGTCAAAAATAAATGCAGCTGCTAGGAGCATCACACCTTATTTCTAAGTGATAAACTCTGGGAGACTCTCTTGTTCCATCCCAGTGAGAATGTGGTAACTCTCAATTTTACTCTTCTGCACCATGTTGTTACACCTAAGCTGGGACAGAGTCAGAATTAAAACTCAAGTCTTTTGATTCTTAGCCCAGGGCCCTTTCCATTATTATGCCTCTTTTGAATGTTTTACTTTGGTGCTGACGTATAACTAATTAAACAAAACATGAATATCTAGTTTACTCACTTTTAGGAGAGTTACATCTGTGCTCTTTTCTGTCAATTGTTAAGCTTAGTTTTTAGCGCTGGAGTACTAGAGTAGTTGGTTGATCAGAAATAAAGCATCAAGGTATTACAAAAGATCACAAGTTACCAGAGGCTATTTTGTTTTGCTTTGTTTTGAGACATAGCCTTGCTATGTTGTCCATGCTGGCCTTGAACTCCTGGGCTCAAGTGATCTTGATCGGGATTACAGGCATGAGCCTGGCCAGAGGCTCTTTTCCTGAAAGAATCATGGATGTAGCTGTGGAAACCATATATATTGAATTTTTCTAGGGGGTCCCAGTTTCAAATACTCTTTTCTCTTTTTCTCAGAAATTTATTAATACTGACCAGATAATGGATCCAAATTTTTTGGCTCAGAAATATGGTTATTTAACTATAAGATTTCTTTAAAAGATAAGTCTTTAGTAAATTTAAACCATTGTTGGATTCAAAAAATAATCATACTCAAAAATTCCTTATCTGTAGAAGCCTCAAATTTCACCATTGGTCAAAATTTTAGTTAAGGCACTAAAAAACTCCTCTTTAAACGTCTATATAATCGTAATATTAATTACCATTTATTGAATGCCTAGGGAGGGCCAGACTAAGTGCTTTACATACATTACATTCTAATCCCCTAGCTGGTCATTCAAAATCTACATTATTATCCTTATTGTAAAGATAAGGATAAGCAACTTACCCAAGGCCACACAGCTAGTAAGTCCTAGGGCCAAGGCTTGAATCCAGGTCTGTGCATTTCTGAAGCCTTTTCATTTTCCCTGTAAGATAAAGTAATGAATATGTGAAATGCACATTACTTTAAAACTAATGTCGATCCTGAAATAACGGCCCCAGGGAAGTTGCCACCAGCAGGATGTTTGTTGCTGTAGAATGCAAAGATTCAATTTCAATTCCTTCATAGTTTTGCCTCAAATCCCACAGCTTCTCCTTCCTCACTCTGTATTTTGCACTCTTTGGCCTGCCAGGACAAAATTGGCCCTTTTTGGTTACTCAATCTGTTCCCCTTCATTCAAATGTAGGCTTTTGATATAGAACCAAAGACTGAGAATTTTAGCAACATCTGGTGACAAAGAAGGGACACCCAATCACCACCTGCCAGGCAGTTACAGATAGAAAAATGACCACAGCTGAGCCTACATTGGCCATGTGTCAATATGTCTCCTTCCAAGGCTGCATTGCCCTAGGATGATGAGAACTCCAGGCTCCTGTGCAGCAATTCATAGGCTTTTCCACCAAAATTGAATCAAATTTCACCAGCATGAGCAGAGTCCTCACATGGCCTCATGCTATATCCAAGCAGAGGTGAGGTTATTTGTATGCGAGCATCTTCTAATTTTTGTCACATGGTGGCTGAATGGTCAAGGATGATCATGGCCTTGCACCTGCAGTTCTTCAGACCTGCCTCAGGGCCTTTGCACAGACTTTTTCTTCCTCCCATTCTGCCCAGTTGATGTCTGCACATCCTTCGGGAGTTGGTTTAGATGTTGCCTCCCTTGATGCTTAAAACTTGACTTAATGGTGTCCCATGCATCAAATTAGTAAGTGTTCCTCTTATAGTAGTTACCACTAATGTGGAAATGTCGTTTTAATATTTCCTTCTTTCCTAGAAGACTAAGATTACTGCAGGCAGGGACTTAGATACAATATTGAATCTATTTGGGAACATGACTCTGGTATCAGACCTTGGTATCAGTCTGTTCAGGTATCAGAACATGACTCTAGTTTTAAATTCTGACTTTAGCATTTACTTACTTACCTTGCCTTGGGTAAGGTTAACTTTGAATTAAAGAACCACTCTGAGCTTCCGTTTCCTCCTCCTCAAGACGGGGATGATAATGAAAACCATCTCGATGAGTTGCTTGAAGATTAACTGCAGTAATGAGTACAAAATCCTTGAGACAGAGCTTGGCAAATAATAAATGTACAGTAAGATAGTCTATCCATTGTTGTGCACATTTCCTGCTATACTACTTCCTTAACAAATGTATCTGGGATACAGATTGTATTAGAGAGGCTGAGGAGGAACAGCCGACCCATGTTCCATACAGTTCCACCACTGGATCTTAGAGAGATTGCAGGTCATTTTTCTGTGCTACTGGAAATAGTTGATAATTACTCGTTTAGTGCTAAAACCCCAAATTAAAATTCAGTTATCACCCACTCACACTTTTTTGCTCCAAGTTATCAGAAAAGGGAAGAACAGACATATGGAAGTGCAAGTGAACATGAGGCCCAAGGTCTGTCTGGGGCACACAGGACGTACCCGTGAGCCCACCGTCCTCACCATGTCAGCCAACCCACAAGCACGGGGACCCTGGGAATTCTAATTTTTATTGACTCTGTCGCTGCTGGTGTATTGTACAGGTGTAACATGTAGCACATGCTCACTACATGCTTGCCGAATAAAGTAGGTAACACACCCCAAAAGTTTGAATAAGCCCAGTTTTTCTTAGGAGAACTTCCACCCTGTAATTCATCAGTTAGGTGACTAAGAGGACATCTTCTTACGGAGCCTGAATTCGTCTCCCTTAACATCTAAAAGATTCCCTCTTGTTCTAGTATTTTCAAGATTTAGTGAACACGTTTCCATTGACCACGCCACTTGTGGTTTACATATTTTATCCATGTGCTGCCCGTTTTGTCTTTTTAAGCCAAAATGACCCAAATAATCACTCTTGCCGGCGCCTGGAGTCCCTGTATTCATTGGAGCTACGTTGGTTTCGTCCTGCGCTTCTCGGCTCCCTCCTGGACCCCCAGAGCCAGGGACTGTGCACAGTTCTGAGCACACTGACCCTTTTTTTGCAGTCACACCTTCTCTGTGGTTGGCCAGAGTTCCACCTTCCCATCAGGAGCAGCACATTTCAGAACTAATCGTGGTTTAGTTTTTTTTTTTTTGGTACTCATCTTTTTGGACCAGCTGGCTTTATACAGGCCTCTTGGGTGCTTTCCTGTTGCTTTCTGCTCCAAGGCTTCACCACATGCATGAGCCACTCCCAGGCCAGGAAAGTGACCCTCATCTCCAGCCCCTACAGGGAAGCAGTTATCTCACGGGTCTCTGCATAGTATCTGCCTGAGTGGTTGTGAGCCCTTGGTTTCCTCTTCCCAAGAGTCCAGGGCCCCAGACCTTGCTCTGTTTCTGCAGGATGCTCTGGGGAGGGTTGGAGTCAAATGATTTGGGTTCGGCTTGATTCTGGGGTGTTCCAGCTGCACGGCCTTTGTCTGAGCATTTGAACTCATTCCTATACCTAAAAAATGAGGTCAAATATTACCTCACAATTTTTCTGTGAGGGTTAAAGAATACTATATATGGAAACATTTTATAAACAGTAAAGTACGTTTAAATAGTAAATGTAAGCAATTATTCATTATCATCCATGATGACATTTAAAGAATTTATGTGCACACACTGCACTATACAATCTTCTCAAAGAGCTGGGCTGCCAGAACTTAAACTTCACTCAGTAAGAACTTGATTAAGGGTAAACGGAACTGTTTATGCAACAGCAGTATCACTTTCTTTTCTTTTTTTTTGAGACAGAGTCTCATTATGTCGCCCTCGGTAGCTCCCAGCAACCTCCAACTCTTGGACTTAAGTGATTCTCTTACCACAGCCTCCCAAGGAGCTGGGACACAGCACCCAGCTATTTTTTTTGTTGCAGTTGTTTAGCTGGCCCAGAGCCGGGTTCGAACCCGCCACCCTTGGTGTATGTGATTGGCGCCATAACCACTGTGCTGTGGGCGCAGAGCCCAGTGTCATTTTCTTAAAAGCAAGAAACTGGCTTTGTCTTGGGCTTAGAGTTGGCAATAAAAAAACGTTAAGGAAACAAAGAAAGTGACCTTAATCAACGGTTCTATTTAGTTTCCCTTAGCTGATGCTATAGCTGAACGAAAAAATGAAGAATGTTTTCTCAACAGTTCACCCTATAAATGGCCACGTGTTTCCATTATCATTCCGATTAGCAAACATTGATTGGATATTTGTCATGTGGGTTAGTATGATGTTTATCTAGCTGTAGTTTTCCTGTTGTTAAATTAAGACTTTTGTGTTATTAATTGAAAAGCATAAAATTATTAGTCTTTATGGCCAAAATACAGAGTTAAAATACAACTCTGGGTATAAAAAAGCAAATAAGACATGGTCCCTGTTTTCAAGGCACTTATAATTTAGTTGGGAGGACAGATAAGTAAATAACTCACTATAATACAAGTCAGAATAAAATACAGAGATAAATAAAACTGGAAGCCACACTCTGATATCATAAAATAAGTGTTTGTGATTGGAGCTTGTGGGAGGTAGGAAAGGACACCTCCCAAGAACAGCATGTTTGGGGAGAGAATTCTTAAGTAAACAAAGCAATTCCCATTTTAATAGATTCTCTTATGTTAGTGATATTCGATCTTAATGTTAAGAAAGAACAGGATTCTTTTGTTCAGTATGGACGAAGAGAAGACTTCCTAACTAAGAGAAGCTCTTAGTTTGTGCAAAGGATGTGCTTGGTAGAAGGAAGGGAGGCGTTCAGGAGGGTGATGAAAAGAATTTCAGTAAGACACTAGGAGACCAATTTGTGGAATGCCCTCACTGCAAAAAGAAAGAGGCAGAGGGACTTTATTTCAAGAGCCATGTGAACCTAAAGAAGCCTATGGGAAGAATCATGACACAATTCAGGGGAGGCAATTCTGGTGGCAATTCAAAGACTGGATCTAAGACACAAGATAAAATGTTAATGACGTGAAATCCCAAGGGATTGTGGATAGATGGTTGAGGAAGGTGATTATACATTGACAAAGCAGGGAAAGTGGTGGGGACAGTTTGTTGTCCTCATATTGGTAGACCTGATTGGTGGACCAGATGGCACCAGCCTTTGGTTCTTATGCCTCAATTTTTGAACTAACTCACACTACATTGTGCTTTATAAGGAGGCATTGAAAATATAAACCATTTCAATAGCCTCATATTTAACTCAAACACTATTTACATTTTTAAGCAAATGATATTAAATCAAATAATTGCTAGCTGAAATGTTCAGCTCTAGGTCTTCACCTGTAAAAGTTAGGAGCGTGTTTCCTTATTTACAAACTGTATTTTCCACTCTTTATACCCTAATTCAAATTGCACTTCCTCCAAGAAGTTTCTCCATTGATGAAAAGCCAAGTAAACCTTCTTGTCCTCTGGACTCTCAGAGCGAATCTCAGGAATTTGACCTTAGCTGGGCCACATCTAGTTTTGAATGGAGAGAAGACGTAGTCTACATCCAGTGCACTGTTCCAACAATGGCAGGCATCACCAGATCACACTCAGTAATATCACATGCAAGAAGGGTCCGTCACTAAGAAACGCAACCAGCCCATCCGAACACTAATGCTGGGAAGCACCTGGTGGGGCTGGGCAGGTATGGAGCATGTAGGAAAAGATACGGCAGCACCTTACTTTTTTTATGACAGAGAAGATTGTAGACGTTGATAATAGTTATTTTAAAATGTTCCAATCCTAGGCCAGGTGTGCTGGCTCGTGTCTGTAATTCTGGTATTCTGGGAAGCCAAAGAGGGTAGATTGCTTGATCTCAGGGGTTGGAGACCAGCCTTAGCCAGAGCGAGACCCTGTCTCTAAAAATAGCCAGGTGTGTGGTGGTTGCCTATAGTCCCAGCTACTCAGGAAGCTGAGACAAGAAAATTGCTTTGAGCCCAGGAATTTGAAGTTGCTGTGAGCTATGATGTCCTAGCACTCTACCAAAGTGACAGAGTGAGACTCTATCTTACATAAATAAATAAATAAATAAATAAATAAATAAATAAAAAAAAGTGAAATGTTCCAGTCCCATTCAGTGTGAAATAGTAAGAGTAATCATTAGAACAAGAAGGCACAGGAGCAGAAGGGAGCTCTAGGTCTGTCAGTTACTGATTTTGTGATCTTGAGAAAGTCATCTGAACCTCAATTTCCCTGTCTGTGAAATGGAAATGATGAGATAGCTCTCACAAAATTGTGAGAAGTTAAAGAGAATCACCCATACAAAGCATTAAGGATGTGCCTAGGGCACAATAAATTCCAAAACATTTCATAAGAAGTAGTGTAGAAACATGCTTTCAAAATAGTACAAAGCAATATAAATCAAACCATTACCATTATTAAATGTGATGCCTATTCTGCAGAAATACCAGCACCTTATATTTGAGTAAGGTAGCTGGAGATAAAATAATTACAATCTGCACATGGCTATAATAATGCTTTTATTGGGTCTACTTCTTTACAAATATTGATGGTTCTCTAAATCTTTAATTTCTCTTTTTCCATTAGGGATGTCATAAATTTTAAGTATTTAAAAAGTTATATAATTCATAAAAAATTGTTTTTCAGGTATCTTCCAAATAGGAATTTTCTCCCCTAAATGTAGACTAGGTTTGTATTTTTTACACTCAAATGACAACGTGTTTCCCTTACTGGTCTTTCACACCCTGCTGGGTTGCTAGGATCTGGAGCCCAGTTTGGAGACTGCAGGCCCCCGAGCCAGGTGCCCCTGCTGCCCATTTGGACGTGCTTCCCTTAGTCCTGTTGGTGGCCTTGCTTCTCAGTTATGTCAACCTGGGTGGCTCCAGACCATGGGAGCTAGTCTCACTTTCGGATTCTCCCTATTGCTTCATCTGGAAAATGTGAATGGGGGAGAAGACTGGGGATGGTGGGAATGTGTTGGAAGGTAAAGAAGGAGAGCGAGAGGCGTCAGCAAAGCAACCGCCCTGAAGTGCACAGCGTGGGCTGAATGGCTGCAAGGGAGGACTTGAGGGAGGACTGAGCTGGGGGCACTCTCGGGGAAAGGGGGAAGGGTCTCACTGGCTGTGTTACCAGTGAACGAGAAATACTTCCCCCAAACCCACAGGGTTCCCCCTCTGAAAG
Source organism: Perodicticus potto (assembly GCA_963574655.1). NCBI lineage: Eukaryota > Metazoa > Chordata > Mammalia > Primates > Lorisidae > Perodicticus > Perodicticus potto. The sequence continues at coordinate 24,122 of CAUYRH010100338.1, read as the reverse complement.
TTTTGAAGGGCTGTAGACTGAGATCTTTGGGGTAGGGAAAAGAAGAAGGACTAATGTGACAGACAAACCCTCTATCTGCCCTTAATTAAGGGAAATTGACGCTTTCACATAGCTAAGATACGCACAGGTGCACAGAAAAGTGTATTTTTAAATAATATGAACTTGTACTAAATTCTATGAAGTTTTCCCTCCACTGTTATCTGCAAAAAGAAATTAAGAAACCTACCTCATTTACAAAAAATCTTTTAGTTTTGCTCTGGCATCATGGCATCTGCCAAAGCCATGAATTTCCAGTACGATAAAGGAAAACTATGGTTTTTACCCATGTTAATTCTGGGATATGTGTTTCAGTTTTATAACAAACTGAACTGCCTAGTGCCAGTCAACCTCCCAATCTGAGAGGAAGTGAGAATGCTGGAGACGGCAGGTGTTTTCAGACTGACAGAGTTTGAATCTTCTCTTAACCTCCTGTGTGTCTTGTGTGACCTTGTGTCTAGGCCTCAGTTACTCTGCCTTTAAGTGGGGGCAGCTGTAATATTCACCATAACGATTAGCTATTATAATGCCCTGAGCCCTATATCTACCTGGTCTGGCCCTTAGGAGGCGTTTAATAAATAAGCCTTGCTATCCAAAGGGTAAAGCTGCAATGAATTCAATTGGACTAAACATGTCGCCATCATTAGAATTTGAAACGCAATGCAGACGTTTTTTAAAATGTGAAAACTTACGCTGCAGTTGATTTAGGAGAGCTTTGAGCACACAGGTCGTGCTGTCTTTACAGTCTGTTTGGCTTCTTTATTGGATTTAGCTGAGGCTTATTTGAGTTTGAATGATGGAGAGGGATATAGTTGGTCAATTTTGATAATTTCGGAAGTCGAGTCCTTTGTTTCAGGCCCCCAGTTTGGATTCCTGAAGAGATCACCCCAGTTAAAAACACTTCTGAAAGCAGCACAAAGCAGGTTCTGTATCTGAAGGAGCCACGCAGTCCCTTTAACCTGCACAGAAACATTTCCAGGGGAACTAGAAAGTGGTAAGAGGATTCAGATTCTGCCACATCCCTTTAAATTGCTCGCATTTCCCAATGAGAGCACCGTTGTGTGCAGAAGCAAAGTGCCTCAAAAAGACCGGGCCCTCTGCAGCGGCATCGCAGAGCTGTGTGAGCAGCACCCAGAAAATAATCCTCAAAGAGGTTAAGTGGGGTGAACAGAGGCTGGGGCTCTGTATTTGCAAATGAGACTGCAAATAGGAACTCAATCTGCTTGGGTAATTTTACTGAGTTCTAAACTGCGAGTGGACTCCCCGGTGACCTAAGCCTCTTGCTAAATGTCTGTGGAAGCCCCCTTCCCTTCCCAGAGCACAGACGTGGGGCCCACGGACCTGCTTCCTATCTGCCTGGCTGCGAGTGGAGAATTATGAGCTTACTGCAGGCCTTGCTCTAGCGGGGCAGTCTGCAGAAGGCCCTTCAGGGACAGGCTCCATCCGTCCACTCAGAGAACAAAATGCCGGGAAGACTGTAGCTGGATCAACAGCAGCAGGGGTACCAGGCTGCATGGAGGAGAAAGACAGTGACAGTGACGGTTGCTCATTCAAGCAGAGCCTGCTGGAGCTTACCAAGCACGTGTGAGCTTACATAACAACACTTCTGAGGAAATATCTGTTATTATTCCCCTTTTATGGATGAGGAAACTGAGGCTCGATGGTTTAGTAACTGGCCATGTCACAGCTAGTCTCCAGGGAAGCTACAGTTTGAACTAAAATTTGCCTGAATACAGAGCCTCTGTTTCCTACAGAAGTATAAGAATGTGGGCACACAATAAGATGTGTTATATGTTTCCTGTCTGTCCTGCAAGCATCTTCCTCATGTGGCAAGGCTCAGCAGACCTAAGAGCTGCCCTTAACTTTACAGAGATCCTTAAGTGGGCTTGTTTTTTTCTTCCCTAATTTTTTTCTGACATATCACTCACTCTTTCAGGAAAATACTTAAAAGGCAGTATAATCTATCATCCCTTTACCTAACTCTGTCTGCTATTTTAAAAATATTTAATATTTTGTATGTCCTAAAACTATTTTCTTTGGGGTTGAGAACTAATGGAATATTAGTTGGGTTATAAGCTAAGCTGTTGTAACAAAGTATCTGTGATAAATAATAGCAGAAGTAAAGTGGGAGTTTAACTCCATCTCCTAAGAATCCAGAGGACCGTGGTTCATGCCCAGGGCTCAGGGCTACCGTCCTTAATGTCTGTGGGCAAGGCTGTTCCAGCAGTCACCACTTCCCAGGTCGTAGGAAGGACAGAGTTGAAAATCCATGGCGAGTGGTTCATCATTAAGGAGATGACCCAGAAGTAGCACACATCACCTCACTCTCACACCACTGGCTCAAATGCACCCTCTTGGCCACACTAGATTGCAAGCCTGGGAAATGCATGCTTTGGTTGGACGGTGAAATTCTCATCCAAAACTCAGAGTCTTCTGTTACTAAACAGAAAGGGAGGAGAGTGGACGCTGAGGACTGGTAGCCAATTCCACCCCAATCTGTTTCTAGTCTGCCCATGAGTCCGGTGCTGACTACCACAGGTGAGGGAAGAGTCAGGGATTAAGACTTCACTGAGCCACTTCTGAGCAACGAGCTCAGCGCCTGGGCTCTTTGGAACTAAATGAAGACATCTAAAACCATCCTCAAGTCAAATTTGCCTTGTTATCTTCTGGGACCCTTACACCCTTTCACTGGAAAAATTAGTGTGGTTAGACCTACATCAGATGAATTGGTTAGGTTGCCAGTTAATAAAGGAAAAGGTATTAGGGCAAGTTGTCCATAAAGAGCTGAGAGATGTTGCATTTGTTTCTCAGTGTGGATCGAGATTATGTTGATATCAGTATCCATGCCTTGCATTTGGGGCTTGTTTAGGAATAATAGAATAAAATTGCTGGAAGAAATCTCATCCAACCTCCTATTTTAACAGCCAGAGAATGGAATGAAGCTCAGACTGGTTAAATGGCTTTCCTAAGTATCAGCTGATGAATGGAAAAGCATATTGCAAAAACATTGTGTTTGCAGTACTGTGTATTCAGTGGTAATTGAGTGAAACGATGAATGTTTGAATATTGACTTGGACATGGTGAGCAGTGGGCAGCCGTTGAGAAGCCGAGGAGATAAAGATGCGATCAACGGCGAACAGGTGTACGGAAGGTCACCAGGCAGCCGTGCTTAAATTTTCTGCGATTTAACTTTTAAATGGGCCATCTCGAATGAGACATTTGTCTCTAATTTTCCCTGGGAGCTGTTTTGGTTTTACCTCTAAACACACCATGAGCTAGCGCGCAGTTTCCCTCTGCTCTGCTTATTCCCGAATCCAATCAGGTCAGGTCAGATACCTTGAAAACCATGAGCAGAGTCTTCAAAAGAAAGCCAGCACAACTCTTTGAAAATGTATTTTTCCTATTATTAAGACAGGGCACTGTCTTGCTGAGCTGTTTTTTCCTATACCTCGATGCGTGTTTCATGAGTCACCTGTGCTCAGCCTGACAGCGGAGCAGTTCAGAAGGTCACAGCCTCTTCCTGCCTCTGAAATAAATGCACATTCCTGGACCGAGAGTATTGTTTTATTAGAAGAAAACTAATTAGGTTAAAAAGCACGTTAGCGAGCTCTGCGGCAGCGCATATTCAGTAAATGAAGAAGAAAGGGTTACAAGGAGGAAGCAGTCAAAACAATGAAAACCTTAGAAAGTTGTGTTTCCACACATAAAACTATCTGAAGAAAACCAGAGAGAAAAATTAACTTGCTTCTTCAGTCCTCAGAGCACCGATTCCCAACCTTGGTTGTGTGACACTCCAGGATGTCCCCAATTATCTCAACAAATGTCATGAAATGTTCCAAAGAATTCTCAAAATTAAATTACATTTATTTCATTTCAAAATAGACAGCCAGCAGCTCTTTCGGGAGGAAGGGAACCGAATGAGCGGTTGGCTGCCCCGCAGCCGACACAGGTTGCAAAGCGCCAGGTTCAGGCTGACGAAAGCCACTAAAACACTGCCATCTTGGAAGCGTTTTAGTACTTATCTGGACATTCTTATTCCAGGAATCTCCTGAGATTTCTTTGTAAAATAAGAATAATAACACAGTAATGCAATGTTTGAGATGCTTACTTCGAACTTGACCATACTAGGCTCAGGTGAATAAATTGGTGAGAACAAGAGATTGGGAATCAGATGTTCCTGCCTTTGGTAACTGGCTTGGCCACCTAATTGTGGAGGGACCTTCCTTTCTTCCTGTATACAAAGAGGACAATAGTAACAACTGGCTCTTAGAATGTGAGAGCGTCAGAAAGCACCTTAGAGGTTCATTGTATTCTGTCCCCTAAGGAACAAGGAAACCAGGCGAGACAAGGTTGCCCCTCCACAGCCAGTCAGCGGGTTAGGGATTGCGGTTTCCAGTCAGCCTTGCTGGAATTCTCCTCTGCGGTGTAGAATAAGCAAGGATCAAAATTAGGAGAAGAATTGAATTTTACCAACTTTAACAAGTTTCCTGCTTTGATTTTCACTAAGCTAGACAAATCTCAAATACACTACTCTCAAATGTAGAAGTGAGTTCCAGGGGAGGAAGTTCTTCCAGTTAGTGGCTCAGAACACTGAAGGAAGTGGATTTTGCTTTCAGGTGAACCTTGAAGTTATGGTGAGTGGAGGGTTATAATCAGACATGAGCACAAAGGAAAATCATAAATACAAGCCAGGACTTCAGGCATCCCTGAGCAATTAGACATAGTGGGACATCCATTCAGTCTTCACCCGAACTCTACTATGCTCAGGAAAGCCCACAGTAGCCCATTAATGGCAGAAACTGAGTGCCTAAGATGCTACTTAACACTACTAGTAAATTATTTGCTTAGAGGAAATTTATAGTTCAATTTTATACTATATTACACACTTTTGACAAAGCAATCTGTTTACGAATTATTTACTGTGTACTAAATATTTGTCCCTTTTCCCCCTTCCAATAAAATCATAGAATCTCAGGATTTAAAATGGTCAGTTTGTCCACAAAAACCTCTGACTCAAAGAAAAAATTCCCTCCTCTGGCATTCCAGCCAGCTAGCCTCCTCTTGTCCATCCTCAGTGACAAGGTAATGTCTTCACATATAATTCTCTAGTGGAAAAGAAAGCACCAAAACAGGGCTTGAAAAAGAAGGTTTGCATATGCACCTTAAAGATGTTTCGCTAAATCAGGTTCTATTGAATAAAAATGAAAATCACACTCCCACCTCAAGTCTGCACGCTGGACAGCCCACTGGGGGGTCTTCCCTCTCCGAGGCCGTTTACATGTCAAACAAGAGGCCAGCATAACGACCTTCTCAGCTGCATCCAGGGCAAACACAGTGGTGTGGCCAAAATAAACAGCAGAATAATAGAGGAGGGGTCAAGCAAACAGTCGACTGGACATTTCTGAACAAAATACCCCAGGTAGGGCGGGGCCTGAAGATGAAAAGATCACGTCAGCCACCTTCGTCCACTCACCTTTAGAAGGTAGTTGGACAGGATTGGTGTAGATTCACTTTTCCAGCAAGGAGCTCTGGCTTCCTTTACGTACATGCTGTATCAGTCAAGATGCACCCAGGCAATCCAAGCACTAAAGTGGGACATTTGATTAAATTGAACATTCTGCTAAGCCTTGGTTGCAAATGTGACCCAACAGCCTCACCCTGGGGGGGGGGGGCTATCGCTGAACAGCCTCCTGCAGAGCTAGGCGTCTGGTGGTCTTGCAATGTGTGGGTAGAGGAGATAGTAAGAATTGATAACCACAGGGAATGCTGGGGGGGAGGAGCTGGAAGACCAGGAGATTCTTTCAAAATATTTTCCTTTTTAATTTATCCCTTTTCACTCTAAGTGTTATGTTTGAATTTTTAGCAACCCTTAAGGAGTAGTATAGTAATTTTTCTGGATTGTATTTAGAGCCATTTCAGAATCCTTGACATGGCCTAGTTATCAGAATCAGTAGATGCAACATTTGTCTCTTTATTATATGCCCGGTGCTAGCATATAAATATTAATACAAGTAAAAATTATCTTTGCTCTTAGAGACTATGAGGAAGGTAGAAATAGAGATTATACACAAGATGATGTTTCCTCCTCTCTTATTTAAAAAAATCATATACTCCCAGTTGGATTATAAGTGTATTTGCCATAACAGTCCATGTTCCATGAGGTACACTAAGTGGCTATGTGTATTATCTTAACTGCTTTTATTTATATTTATAAAAGGAAACAGGTTTAAATGAGGCCTTGTTGTTGACCAGCTATAACTTTGAATGAGCTATTTAATATCCCTGAACTGGAAAATAGAGTTAGTAATACCAACTCTGAAGGCTCTCCAGGCTCTTGAAATGTATGGAGGACTGAACAAATAGCTGTTCAATACATGGTAATAATTATCAATTGTTTCCTTTATGTCTTAATGGTTCTGAGACCTGTCCAGTTTCAGGTACAAAGCATTTGGATAACATCCCAGATAACTTTTGGTCATAAAAATATGTTCACGAGATAATTTTTCCTATTTTTTTATATTACCTCTTTGCACTTTTTTATCATGCAGCTGTACAAAGTGACGTGGATAACATATGTTGTAAAACCTATAAAACCAGAGGAGAGAACATTACCAGTAGCATTGTCTTTCTGGAGAGTTCTTAATATTAAGATAATTCTTAAGGTTTATTATAATCGTAATTTATTACGATTGTCATTTATTTTATGGCTAAATTCTTTATATTTTTATTTATTTATTTATTTTTATATTTTATTTTTTATATAAAAATATATATTTTTATATTTATTTATTTATTTTCACTTTGTCGCCCTCGGTAGAGTGCTGTGGCATCAGAGCTCACAGCAACCTCCAGCTCTTGCATTTAGGCGATTCTCTTGCCTCAGCCTCACGAGTAGCTGGGACTACAGGCGCCCGCCACAACGCCTGGCTATTTTTTGTTGTTGTTGTTGCAGTTCGGCCGGGGCTGGGTTTGAACCTGCCATCCTTGGTATATGGGGCTGGTGCCCTACTCACTGAGCCACAGGCGCCACCCAGTTTATTGCTAAATTCTTATTTCCTGATTATCATAACAGATAATGGTTTTTATACAGTATTTGTGAGAATGCTGGGAAAAGTAGCAGGAAGGGCGGAATACCTGGCTATTGTGGTAGAAGAATTATGAGGAGGGAAGCTGTCGCTTTGCTACACAATCAACATTTAAATATGCCCTCAAAGCCATTCGAGGGAGCTTAGGCCAACCCATTGTCTCTGCAGGAAACATTTTTGCTCTATGGTTTCATAAAACACATTAAAATTGCATTTTATTAGCACTTTGTAAATTTAAGTACACCAGGGAAAATTGTCTTATTTAGCATTACTGAGTTACCTGAAATACACAAAGCTAGCAACTCGTATTGTTACAGAAGACTGACATTAATGGTTGGTTACACTTCCCTTAAAAGCTTAATAATCTTTGACGAATAAAAATTCCTCTTACATATAAGAAAACAAGATAGAAATAAACAACAGTGAACAGAGGACTCCTCTTTCCCTATCCAGTAACCCCAAATGTCCATGATAAATCACCAGATAACGTCTGTACAATTCTCCGTCACAGAAGAGAGTTCCAGGTAATTGCTGGACTTTCTGTGCTCAAGGAAAACAGAAATTTCCTGGCAAGGTAAATCAAGCAAGCTTCCTTATAAGGGTGGCAAGTGCTAAAGTAAAAAATATGAAATTAAAAAGATGCTCTAGTAAAAATCGTGAATGTTGAAAAGGAGGCCCATATCTTATTTAATTTTCATGCTAAGAATGGAGAGAAGTATCTCTTTTGAGGTGATACATAATGTATATGTTGTAAACAATGTACACCAATGTTTTATACCTATAATAAGCTTTTTGTGGACATCTTTTAGTTATATATTATATCTGCTAATTACAATCTTTGCATTTATATATCCTCCTGGCTCCTTCAGAGCTTTCTTAAAAAGGATTTTTTTTCAAAGATTACAACACACTCAGAAATAGTCATAATTACTCTTTTTAAAAAAATGATACTTAAGCCATAAGCCTGGGGCAATAGAAGCAATAAAAGTGATGTGTCCTGTGTAGTCACGTGAATGCTAAACAGTGCCTTGCCTGAGCAGCAGTAATAATCAGATATCTAAATTGTGGGTCTGGGAGCATTATAGTGAAAAGCAGTCCTCTGCGGAAATCAGTGTGCTCGGAAGGGGTGGGAGCCGACCACTGATGGGGACACCGTTCCTGTTTTTTTGCTGAAGCATCATTTTATTGTTTTGATAAGGAGATGTGGCTATAGATGGAGATGGTGTTTAAAAAAGACTCGCAGGGCGGCGCCTGTGGCTCAAAGGAGCAGGGCACTGGCCCCATATACCAGAGGTGGTGGGTTCAAACCTGGCCCCAGCCAAAAACTGCAACAAAAAAAGGCTCTCTGCAGAAGGTAGAGAAATCTTTTTGCTTTTAGTTCTTCTCGGAAACCCTTTCATGTGCTGCCTCTCCTGGCTCTCCCTGCCTTTCCCCTCACACGGGCACTCTCTCCCTCTCGCTCTCACTGGGCGGCCTGTCTTTCCTCTGGCTTGTGCGGCCTGGAGGCTTCCGGGGCATCCTAAAGGGTGTGTGAAATTGCAGACAAACATTTTTACTAGGAGTTTACAGCCGTAACAAAGTAAACTGCAGGCCCTCCAGGTGTCCTTGGTGGGTAGGAACAAAGGCCTGAGGTGAAGTGAAAAGAGCCCTGGAGTTTGAATCAGAAGGAGCTGCCTTTGAGTCCTTGCTCCAAGTTCACACGCTGGGTAAACTTGGGCAATCACTTTCTCTCTCCCAGTCTGTTTCATCCTGAGTCAAATGGGGCATCCAGACTAGATTGTCTCTCAAAGTCTTTATCCAGCTCGGAATCTCTGATCCCAGGGTTTGCTTTGCCCTTTGTATTTGATTGGTTCCTTTCCCATAATTTAAAAAAAAAGTCTTAAATACCTAGAAACAGAGCATAGAATTACCTTTCAAACAGAATAATAATTGCTTTAGGTGATTTTTTTCCTCCTTATTTCCAATAATTAAAAATCACTTCTAAAAACAAAAGTTGCTTTTACATTTTTCTTTTACAAGAAGCCAAAAGATAGTGGTGGTATTTTGGTTCCTCTTCAGAGCGAAGAAATTCTTGTTTATATGCGTATCATCCTAAGATAGAATTCATCTTTCGTATATTTAATAAAAAGTCTTCATAAACCCTAGAGATTTTATGGAATTTTGTATGGTGCATTTTAGTTTACAAACCATATTTATGTGCAGAATCACACTGCCTTATCTCACATTATTTCTATTCTATTAGGAAGGCAAGAAAGGTGCCAATTATGACATATGACTAGTGGGGAAACTGAGGCTCGGGGAGGTTGGGATTTGGTCAAGGTTGCACAGAGATAGAGCCAGGCCCTGAATTCAGATACCTCCTAGTGCTGGGTCCCATGCAAATGTCAACTAAACTAAACTCACTTATTTTAAGGCCACTGTATACATCAAATGACATCTCACCTGCACTAAATTAAGAAATTGACTTCATTTCTAGTTCGAAGCTTAGACTCCTTGAACCTATAAAATGGTTCAAGAAGTGGCCATCATGCTGAAGCCTTGGCATATCAATTCAGAAGTTGGAACTTGAGATAATTTATAGAAAAAGAAAAAGTAATCAGTAGATTTCTTTAGAATTTTGGAGCCATTGACCCTGATGAATGAATCTGGATGCCACATATGAGGTGGAATGAATTTGGACTTTAGAGCTATGCAGGCCTAAGTTGGAATTCTGGCTCTGGCTCTTACAATTTGTCAACACATCCCTTTAGACCCTCTGTCTAATCCTAGGAGTCAAATTGATTAAAACAGGGGCTCTGTGTGTGTGTGTGTGTGTGTGTGTGTGTGTGTGTGTCTGTGTGTACATATACATTTAACTTGCAAAGTTGTTCATAGGCATTAGGAATAATTATATAAAATGCCTATTACATAGTGCTTGACAATATAAGCATTTCTTAAGCAGTGGCTATTGTTCATAGGATTCATTTCCTTTCAAATTGTCATTAGATCTATTTGGTGTTATATTGTACTATTTAACATGAGTAATATGATGCAAATATAGGTGCATTCTATCAATGGGAGGGCTTTTAAATTAAATGATCTATGAGATTCTTTGCAACTCTGAGCTCCTATTATTACAATTTATATTTTCCAATTTGCTCCACCAATTAGAGACTCTGATTATGGAGGTGAAATAGATACTGTTAACTTCATACATGTGATCTGTTATGTAAATGTATATGTACTGCAAATAACTTTCAAAACAGAACCTATATGGATACAAAAAGAAAAATGATGGTTTTTCCTAAAAACAGCACTAGAAGTGTACCCACGCTGGTCACAGCAATAGCAATATCGGCCACAATCACTCTATCTTAGGCCTGTGTGCCACAGTACGCAAACTTGTCTGCATCCTCAGGGCTGAGATCACGGCCATGGGATGATGCCAGGGGTGGGTCTGACATAACGTACCTATGTCTGTGCAGGTGAAGTGCCCATGACATCATCCATGGCATCATAGGAGCAAAGTTTACCTTTCATTAGTCTTTGCTGACTTGAGACAAGTCACTGTTTTTCTGGGCCTCAGTTTCTTCAACTATGAAGAAAAGACTGGAAAATTTTTCTTCCAAATTTAGCATTCCCTGGCCTTTGTGTTGTATTTAGTTATTTTTACAATTTGCCTGAACCAGTTGGGTTCTTAAAAGTATATGCAATCCTATAGGTATATATAATTTATTTAATTTTTTTCCCATCGTGCTTCCTTTAAACATTAATCTCTATTGTTTAGCCAAGAATATTGCAGAATATCACAAATAGGCATGATTACCTGAATGGACTCACAAATGTTTTTTGTAATTAAGTTTTAATTATTAAAGTTTAATTGTAGAACCAACCCCATCAGTTTCTTTCCAATGTTTAAACAGTATTAACAAATCAAAGTTTTCTGCTGAGTAGTCATAATAGAATAACTCTGCATTAAGTTCCTATTAACTAACCTTGTAGTTTTCACAAATTTCCGGGATCAGATCCATAGGAATGAGAGTAAAGTGGACATCAGAGATCCAATTACTGTGCCGTGTAGTTAAAATGTCTAGATGAGATTTTTGAACTCTCAACTCTGTCTTTTTCCTTCTTCTTAAATGGCTCCTAAGGCGAGTGGCATATTAAAGAAAAATCCGGATATTAGATAGATATAAGAAAGGGGTGGGGGGAAACAGCACCAGGCAACAGGGGTAAAAATGTCTCTATAAATGTGACAGACATGAAAGAAAGTGAAGGAAAGTTAAAAATTACCATAGGGCAGGCAGGACACCTGCTAAAGAGCCTTCTGCTGCCAGTCACAGCTGGAAAGGGAAATGAAAGCGATGCAAACAACCGTCCAGGAAGCATGAAATCATTCTTTTGTCTTTTTTTTCTTATGAACAATTACAGTATGCAAAAATTAGGGGGCATCTTCAAGTCTTGGGATGAAAATTTCAGCAAGCTCTGCATATAAATAGCAGAAGCATGGAAGTGTGCCTCTTTGAAAACAAGACGTGTTTAGGAGCTCCCGGTGCCTTGAAGAAACTGGTAATTAATGCAGAGTGAATGACTTTGAATGAAGGGTGAATAGGGGGCATAACAATTGGTAGACTTTTTTTCTTTTCTTTTTTTCCTTTTCCCTCCCTTTTTCTTTCTTTTCTTCTTCTTCTTCTTCTTTTTTTTTTTTTTTAGGTTAAAGCATTGAAGAAAGAAAGCTGTTAAAAGATGGCTACTGTGAGGCTCTCCCTTCAACGGCTGCCTTGTGTGGCTCTCCTCTCGAGGCTGTGGTGGGAGTTTGTTTTGCATCGCTCTCCAATCACAATGGAGTTAATTTGCACCAATTTCATTTTTTGTGAGTGTCCCTCAATGTTTTCGGTTTCTGCTGGATTTTTTAAAAAATATTATTTTGGCAGGGTTTGGTCCTTTGATGATCCTTTTGAGCAAATGGTTTGCCCAAAGTTCAGATGGTGCTAGCTCCGTCTTCTTTTTCATTTACAACATCAAGAGGATTACAGAGAATAACTTTGTTGCCCAACATCAATGATATATCTTCAGGCTACTAGAAAGGTAGTTCTCAGAAAGTGTGTCTTCTAATAGTTTAGAACCTCCACAGGCTTCAGATAAAACAAGTATTAAATACAGAAAGCTCACAAGGATACCAAGGAAGGTTAAACTCACGCAACCTCCTTCATCTCAAACACCTGAAATACATTTTTTTTTTTTTTGACAGTCGAAGTGTGATCATGGTGAAGACAGCGGTAAGATCTTATATAACAGAAGACAGAAAGAGACAGGGCAGGAATCACGTGGAGATGCGCACACAGACGAGTGAAAGAGTACGAAAACAATTTGCCCACAGGCAAGTAAATATTGAGCCAGAAACTAAATCTATATATGCCAGTTAAAAAAAATAGTATAGACAAAGAGCTCCCCCTGTGACTTTTTTCCTTAATGAAGCCAAGCAACAACCTAAAATTTGGTTTTCAGGAAATTTTAGGAATTGTCATAATTTTAGCCATTGTGAGTGTGCAGAGGAACTCCCAGACAGACGAGGCTACGCAAACATCTCTCCTGGGTTCCAGTCACCGTGTCAGCTGGACATTCAAATGTGGATGAGTCACAAGTGCCTTCTAAACCTGTCCTGTCTTCTGCCCCTTTTGCTTGAACTAGCTTCTCTGATCTTCTACTCGCAAATTCTGTGAGCAATTTGCAAGGGTCCGCAGGTCAGACTGAGATCATAGTTGTGATAACCAAACAATTTTTAATAAGGTCAAGTCTTTCTTTATTTCTCTGACAGAGAGTCTTGCTCTGTGGCCCTAGCTAGAGTGCCGTGGTGTCATCCTAGCTCACAGCAACCTCAGACTCCCGGGCTCAAGCAATCCTCTTGCCTCAGACTCCTGAGTAGCTGGGACTACAGGCACATGCCACAAGCCTGACTAATTTTTCTATTTTATGTAGAGATGGGGGTCTTCCTCTTGCCCAGGCTGCTTCTAAACTCATGAGCTCAAGCGATCCTCCTGCCTTGGCCTCCCAGAGTGCTAGGTTTACAGGCGTGAGTCACCGTGAGGTCAGTTTTACTGACTGCATAACTAAAAACGATTTTGACTTTATACCTTTAAATAAATTCTTACGGAAATAAATCCAAACCCAGAACAGTTTCTTGTTGTGATTATGAGCTCAGAAGGGTTCTCAGATGGCTTAAAAAAATTACTACATATTTCAAATGTTAATAAAGCCTCTCCTAAAGATGTTTCTCCTGATTTGTTGTAGTGCAACAAATTCCACAGTGCAATATAGATTCTTTTTTGGTTTTGGATGCTCAGAGCCTCCTTATTGAAGCAACGATCTTCAAGTTGGAAATTTCTGTCTGGTAAGGATGCAGAAGTATCTGGGACAAAGTCAGTGAAAAATAAAGTGCAAAGGGCCAAAGACATTCTGTAATATCATCTGGTGCCCATTCCCCATTTCATCCTTCCTGCCTCAATCCCATCATTAGTGCCTCTCAGCAATTGTCATCTGTTTCCTCAACATTTTCACGTCTCTACACATGTTCTCCAAATTCTTTATCACCCCACTCTAGTTCATCTTCATCTTCATTTCTGGTTCATCCAGAAATGACCTTGTTTAGGTCACGCTCTACTCAAAAACCTTTTGGGCTCTCTTTTGACTCTTACAAATATATAAGCTGTCTTTTTGTCCGACATCTTAGCTAGGCTGCAGTGGTGGTGGCTTCTCTCCAAGCTTCTCAATGACGCCCAAGGATGACAAGAAGAAGAAAGATGGCAGAAGTTCGGCCGAAAAAGGCAAAGACCAGTGAACAAATCTGGGGGCAAGGCCAAAAGGAGGAAGTGGTCCAAAGGCAAAGTTCAGGACAAGCTCAACAACCTAGTCTTGTTTGACAAAGCTACTGTAGGAAGTTCCCAACTATAAGCTTATCACCCCAGCTGTGGTCTCTCAGAGACTGAAGATTCGAGGTTCCCTGGCCAGCGCAGCCCTTCAGGAGCTCCTTAGTAAAGGACTTATCAAACTGGTTTCAAAGCACAGAGCTCTCAAGTAATTTACACCAGAAATACCAAGGGTGGAGATGACTCAGCTGCTGGTGAAGATGCATGAACAGGATCCAACCAATCACATATTTGGGAAAATAAAGCATTATTGAACAAATGAAAGGGTATGTCTGTTTCCTAACAAAGGCAGTAATAGTGGGTATGGATGTGTTGACTTTGCTGGAAGACTTAGTAGTTGGTAAACACATAAACTTGTAGCTGGGCATTCGAGGGCCCCATGATCTAGCTGTCATCTGCCCTTCCAGCCGCAGCTCATGCTGCTTTCCCCTCTATGTTCCCTGGACTTCTGAACATGATTATACCCACTCACCTTCATGCCTTGGTTCATGCTATTTCCATCATCAAATGCCTTCTCCCCTTTATTAACTTCCTGACCACTCGATAAGTGCATGCCAAGTATCCTTCTAGCTTAAACCTTGTTTAAAAGGATATACCCTACTCTGATGAGGTGAAGGGAAACAAGAGGTTTCCTGTCCTCTAGGGGAATGGAGATTGTTATGGACCTTTCAGCGCAGAACTTGGTCATCTTTATTAAAAGCCAGAATGCATTATACATTGTGTAATACAATTATAGATCTAGGATATTTTTTTAAAGATATGACAATCATATTTGGCAAGAAGGATATTTATCATAGCATTCTAAACAATAGCAGAAAATTTGCAACAGCCTTTGTGCCCTCAAATGGGGACTTGCTTAAATAACTAATATAATCAGAAATGGAATAATCCTTAGCCATTATAAGTAATTTTACAAACTGATATCTAATCGTATGATATTCTTGCTAATAAATGAGTAACAGAAAAGATTTCTGATAGATAGTATAGATAGTATAACTATTTGATATGTCTACCTATCTATCCATGAAAAAAAAGGAAAGAAATGCATCCAATTGCTCCTAGTGCCCAGGTCTGGGATTCTGGATGATGGTTTGTTACATCTGTCAAACAGTGAACATGGCCATGACTTGGAGGAGCCTGAAAAACATGCTAAGAGAAAGGAACCAGGCTGACAAGCCTGCATACTGTGTGATTCCACCTGTATAGCATTCTGGGAAAGGCAAAACTATGGAGCCAGTAAAAAAAAAAAAAAAATTCAGTGGTTACCAGAAATTCAGGGAAAGAAAGAGATGAATAGTGGGGCACAGAGATTTTTAGGGCTTTGAAGCTAATCTGTATCATACTGTAATGATGATGGGCACGCAACACCGTGTATTTGTCAAAACTCAGAAAACAGTCTAACACAGAGAGAACTCTTACGTGAACTATAAATGTTAGTTAGTAATAATGTACCAGGACTAGTTCATCGGTTGTAGCAAGTTGAGCACACCAATGCAAGATGTCAATAGTGGGGGAAATTGTCTGCGGTGGAGGCTGGGCAGGAGCGGGATGGGAACTTCTATATTATCCGCTCTATTTTTCTGTAAACCTGATACTTCTCTGAAAAATAAAGTCTATTAATTTGACCCCACGTGAACATGATACACTTATCTGACAAGAAGAAAGGCAGGCTCCGAATCACCCCTGACCTTCCTCCAGCCTCGTTTGGAGCGTACACTCCTCCATTAAGTTTCCCCCTTTCTTTCCAACCACGTGCTCTCTCTCGGTAGCGACAGCTCAGAACGGCCCTGCTGCTCGGTGCTGGCAACAGTGCTCTTTTTGAAGGGAGGAAGGGGCCGTGTCCTTTTCCTCTTGTGCCCAGAACAATGTCCACCATAGTGAAGGCTGTCATGAAACACTTAGGCAAAGACGTATGCATGCACAAACACCCAGAAAAAGGCGAAAATAAAAAACACGTACTGCATAAAACAAACTGTCTATGCAAAGAATGTTCTACGTGTTAACTTCTTAAGTTTTAGAAATATTAATTCAACCTTGGAAAGAGCTACTTATCTACTTGTGTGAGAGCAAAAATGATTCAGGCCATTTGAGGAAACAATAGTATCTATATAATTGATCTTTTTCACAGTATCTTCATTAGGTCTTATCAGTTGAAAATGTCAGGACTTTACAGCTTGGGTAATCAGCAATATCTCATCAAATACTTGGTTCTCTTTTATTAGCATGATCTTGCAATAGGTGTGATGGACAGTTTTTTTCTTGTATTTTCCTATAGATACATAACTTGATACTTTCAACATACATAAAAGTAATAAAAATAATTTGACCTCTTAGCATTATTTTAAATGTTATAATTTAAGAGATTAAAAATTCACATCTTTCTTCTTCACTTACATTCTGGATCCCGGTAGCGTTGTATAAATACTGCATGGCCCACGAACACTATTTCTACCAAATGTGCATAAAGAATCTGAGTTTTACAGGTGGGAGCAGCAATGGGAAATACACAAAGGAAGTAACTTTCCACAGTGCTTTTTAAACGGGAATGCATAACACATATCACGGGCCTTGTTTCGTTTCAAGAAGAAATGACATTATTAAACGCATTTTTTCTTTGGTCCCTTCTGTCACAATTAATGTATCTACTCTTAAACATAAAGTATATAGAGTTGGCTGTAAAGATGGTCCAGTATTTTGGACCCTTTTCATTATTGTGTTTCTAGTAGCACTTTAAGTCTCTGGTGTTTTACCTCTACTGAGACCTGGCATTTCTTTGTGTTGGAGAGGCAATTTAATCCATTTTTACTGTCTGCAAACAGACTTTCAAACAAAACCTCAAACTCTTTGAATGTGCCCCAAGGATTCCACCAAACCTATAATCCTCCACTCTCTTCTGGGGCTGTGGAGGGTGGTGACAGGAATAGAGCTGGCACCAACTAGGGAGCCTCATTAGTGTTTGTGATTTTGATTTTTGTTACCATTCTGCTCTGTGGCCATTTCAAAGTTGGAGCAAATAACTACCCTCACATGTCACGCACCCCTCCCTCTAGCGCCACTGGATCCAAGTTGCCTGGAATGATCACGAGAGGCCTCTCCAGACCGTGGAAGAAGCCCCCAGGTGTTCTTTCTCTCACGGAGTCAGGGGGCCCGGTTTTAAATAGATAAGGTCCGGCATCTATATGTCGACAGCTTGAGTGGGCAGCAGCAAGCCAAACCCACCACGAATATCGTGCAAAGTTCCAGATGGTTAGGACTACCTCTGGACATGGAGAGGGGAGACAAGTGTGCCAGGCCAGGCAGATGAAGCTTGAGCGAAGGTCAACTAGAAAGATGAGGCAAAAGAAACATTATGCTGTTGTCTTTTTCTCTGTGGGAAATTTCACTTAATGATTGGAAAAATAGTACATTCTAAAGGCAGTCTTGGAAAAGAATAAGACTGGTGGGGTGGAAGGACACCATGGGGAAACAGGTGACTGCCATGTGCCAGGCAAGTGATCTCATTTAAAGCTCACACTTATCCAGGCATTACTGTCCCATTTTATAGATGAAGGGACTGAGTTATAGAAAGATAGTAGCTTCAGCAGCCTTTGTTCAAAACAGGCAGTCTGATTCCAAAATGCCTGCTCTTAACTGTGGCCTTGTCTTACTTCTAGCAGAGCTTACAAGGATTTACTGTGATAAGTTCAAGATGTCTTTCCTACCTCTACAAACATCTTGTATACCCTCCCCTTCTCTGTTGCATTTGTGATTAACTGTGAGTTTTAAATGTAGGCAAAGTTTTAAAACTATCTAAAATGTAAATACATAATGTTTATGGGCATAATTTAATCCTTTGAGTTTATGAAAAGTTATTGTAATTTATGCATTAAAAGATGTATCTTGCCTCCATATATGGACAATATATAACAAAAGCATTGCTCAAATAAAAGCTTTCAGCCTAACTGAATCTTCTGATGGAAGCATCAAACGCCCATTTGTTATTAATCACTTAGTTGGCTAATATTGACATTTTACCATCGCCACCTCTAGTACCAGCATGTTACCCAGACAACTAGGACAGTTGAAGTCACCAAAAAGAAAATCAACCTCAATATCATGGAAAGAGCAGGAATTTCACATCAGCGAGCTCTTGTTTCTAATCTTAGTGCTCCTGCTGCTGAGAATATAACCAGTAATTCCTCTTTCTGGGCATCACTCAGACATATTAATATGAGAATACAGTGATACTTTTTTCTTGTACTTTTTATTTTATTTATCAGTGAACTAGTCATCTGCGTGAGTCTGTGTACTGGTACAAAGGCATGCTTTTTTCAGTTAAGACACCGATGCTTAACACTTTTAGCCAATGTGATAATACTAGGCTAAGCTACACTTCACTTTTTGTACGTGGATTTCTACATGTATAAAATAAGGGCATGTATATTACAGGGGTGCTGGACGTTGAGACATTAAGTATGAAAAATTGGTTCACCATCATTCACGATTGCAGTCAGAGGAACTCATCCGCACATCCTTAACGGTAAGTGTTCCTTCTCCGCTTCACTCACACCGGCCTCTCCTGGTTTCAACCATTTTAGTAAAAGGCATTCTGATTGCGATAAGGTGATATTTTATCGTGGTTTTAATTTGCATTACCTGGTGGTTAGTAATGTTGAGCATTTTCCCAAATGTTTATGGGCTATTTGTCTATCTGCTTTTGAAAAGTTTCTGTGATGGATGCGCTAATATCCTTGATTCAAGCATTACCAAAGTGATCTGTGTTGCCAAAACCATTTGTACCCACATATTTTGAAATTAAAAATAATAATAATTTAAAAAATTCAGGTGGGCAAATTAACTAATGTCAGATTCTAATCCTTTGAAAAAAATGGGACTGGATCTAAACAGCAGCACAGCTATGAAATCAGCTGTTTAATCAGTCATAACCCAGTTTATATAAGTATAAGAATCCATATTGGCTAATTCCAATTCCTTTCTTCAAAAAGCATTTTCATTTTTAATATCCGTCCCTACATAGGATTCTTAAAGGGAGGATATGTGCTCTTGGAATTTTTTCAGAACTCTATCTCATATAGAGAGATTATAATCCTAACATTCAGTGCTTGCTTGCTATGTGCCAAGCACTATTTTAACCACTTGACGTGGACTGTCTTGATTCACCCTCACCCCCATTTCACAGATGGGGCCACTGAGGCACAGGGAGACTAAAGAACATATTTTAGCTTTGCTGCCTAAGGTCATAGGACGACAAAGTGGCAGAGCTTAAGTTTGAACCCAAAACATTTAAACCAAGTCTACACTTTCAGCCACTTCATTGTATAACTTCCCTGGAAACCTCAGGAAAAAAAGGTATATAAATGAATTAATGGATATAGTAGTTTACATTCCGGAAAAGAAACCTGTTTTTTAAATTCCTCCTATTTTCCTTTTCTCCTTAAAAACTTTTTAAAAATATTTTTTCTATTTGCATGCATTTATTTTTCTCCTTTTGAGGAGGCATTTTCCTTATAGGGAGCGAGAATTTGATGGGACAGCCAGATACACAGATCAGGCAGGAAATGGGTGCAGAATGGTGTCCCAAGTTGAGACATTTCAGCTGCACTCCTCAGCTCAGCTTCTGCATCGCTACTACTGACCCCAAGAGAACAAACCAGAAGCCGAGGGTGGGACTTTGAGATGGGGAATGGGGCTGCATCTCGACTCCAGTGATGTTGGTTGGTCTGTTTGAAATCATAAGCAGTGCAATTACTATTACTTCCATAAATCTTTATTAACAGTTTTCCATCCAGGCACAGAACGTTGTATCAAGTCTTAGTAAGAATGTTTTGAAAAAGCTTTGGTTCCCAAAACTTCCAACAGGAGACTTGACGTTTGTGGTCTCCATTGCTCTCACACCTTTGGGACATTCCTTGTTTCCTTCAATGCCTGGGTCTTAATATTCTATCACAATTCATACGTAAGACTAAAGGACAATAAATAAAACTATGCTTGCCTGATGATTGGAATAGAACCATGATTTTAAAAGTTGGAGTTCTGTGCTTAACACAGATTATTTAAAATATAGGTGACAGCATGAACTCATAATTGTCATGTTTCTCTACTAACTTATTCTGGAATATTCAACCCATTCAACAAGAAAAGTTAGGCAGTTTCAGGCCAGGTTACAAGGGGAAAGACATTTGTCAGGGTTGTTTTCACTGGCAATATACTTTAATGAGATGGCACTGAGAGAAGATAGCTCAAAGAACAAAGTCAGGTCTGTTGCAAAGCCTTCAGTAACCCAAGAAGCCGCACTGCTCAGGGGCAGAGGCTGCGGAGAGAGTAATTACAGGGAGTCCCTATCACACATACACACACACAGAAACAACTGGCCATTGATGGGCCACACCAGTGCTGGGCACAGAGGTGGGAGGATGGAAACAGGCAGATACCCAGAAATTACTTCTGATTGCCTTTCAATTGCATTATATGTTGTCCATTACTAGGAAAAAAAATTAAAAAAGAAACACAAGAAAGAAAATAGTAACAAGAGCAAGGAAAATACAGCAAGGGAGAGTTCATAAGCCAGAATTATGGAACAAAAATGAAAAGAAGTGAGTGAGTCCTCTTTCAATTTTGCTGAGCTAGTGCAAACCACAAAATGTTTGATTTGGTGTAGATGCCCTTATTTGAAGGCTTGTCAATTTAGAAAGAAAGATCTGTTATCCACAGAAGTCTGGAGAAATGATGTCCATGGATATGAAGGAAGAATCCCTGGAGTGAGGGGTGGATCCCAGATCTGCTGAAACATTTATAGGGTAAAGGCTACAACCTAAGTCAGCACCTACAGCTCATAGGAATTATGGACTCCACTACCATCGTCACTGATAGAATTTTCACTTCCTCCCAGAGACCCTGGGAAGAATGGCAGGAAATTCAAGCCATATTACATTACAGGAGAGATTAAGATGAAACACTAGGAGTACAGGAGTTAAGAGATAGAAAAGCAGAGCGAAGTGACTGTCTTTTAGGTACATACCATTTAGCAGGCTTGATTCAAAGGAGGAGAGGATGGAGGGAGAAACTGGAGAGGTGCTTTCAACAGCTCCGGGGCCAGGGTCATTAAGTGGCAATTGCTACCAAGGGAAAGCCCCCTTCTTTATCCAAGCCACTGAGCAGGAAAAGTTGGAAGTTGTTCTAGTGGCAAGAATATTCCAGAAATAAGATAAAGTTGCAATACTTATTAGGGCTTAAATGGAGATAACGAGAAATAATTTTGATGAGCACAATCACACATGATTGATTTTTTTTTTTAAACAAAATCCCCTGATCTTCATTACACACTTTGGTATAAAAACCACCTTCCCTTTTTAGAAAGCTTAACCCCTCTGAATCAATTCAGCTCATGTTTCAAAATAAGTTATGATGCCAGACTGAATTCAAACTAAACACAAAATGAATTTGTGTTCTTGGCATTCACGGACGTACCTTTTCTTTAATCGTTATTTCTCCAGTGTGTTTGGTGTAGCATCTTTCATCTAGCAGGTGACAAATAAATGTGTCAACTCTCTTGATTTAATTGTCACTTGTGACTCTCCTTTTCTTTTCTTTTTTTGTTTTTTTGTTTTTTTGTTTTTTGCAGTTTTTGGCCAGGGCCAGGTTTGAACCCACTGCCTCCGGTATGTGGGCCCTACTCCTTTGAGCCACAGGCGCTACCCACGACTCTCCTTTTCGATAACCAGTTGTTGAAGCCAGGGATTCCACCACTGCTGATAGTGCCCTTTTAGTTTGCAATATCCTCTGGACCTTTTATAGCTCTTAATTTAATTAATTTGACCTGGAGTTTTGTACTTTTCTTTCTCTTTCCTCCTTGTTTTTGTGGTAAATGTTTCCTGATGCCTCTTGTACCTCTCTGCTTTGTTTCCTCTTCCAAAACCATTAAGTCATTCCATTCTTAGGTGGCCTGTGTGCTCTGACAAATCCCACATCCACATCTCCGAGCCCAGAGTGGTTTTCTGAGCTCAAGATGCACATACCCGACAGCCTACCAGAAATCTGGGGCTGAGTGTCCCAGTGATGACTGAGATTCACGTTTGTCCATTTTCTCCTACCAAACCCCTTGTATTTCTGTCTTGATGAAAATGCTACCTTTTAGTCAGTTACCCGAGACTGGAAGTCTTCCTGTCCCTCCCCCCCGTCCAGGGTTCCATCCCCAGCCCTACCTCTGCTGGAGTCCAGCCTCTGGTCATTTATCTCCTAAGCTATAGCAGTGGTGCCCTTTTGTTTAGTTAAGCCTCTAATTTTCCATCTATAATCCAGCCTCAGTTCTGCCTCCAAAATAATTTCTCTGAAACATTAGTGGCTTGACCCACAGAAAGGGCAGAATTGCATTGTTAAGAGGGGAATTCTAGGGCACCACGTGAGCCTCAAACTAAGTTGCTGTGTGAACTTTTCCGTTCAGTGAGCCTATGTCACCCCAGTCCCCCTCTATTTCTTCCTAAAGGGGGGGGGGATTTAACCAAATTTAAATCAATTTGAATTGTGTTTTCTGTCACTTATAACCAAGAGATTTCACTAATGTATGATTGTATAGGCAGAATTAAAAATTAAACTTTTTCTCCCTGACAATCCAGGCTTGTTCACCTGCTGTCACTCCCCACTTCAGTCTCCCCAGCCCAGAACACCCTCATGCCTTTATAATTCAGATCTCTCCCCTCACTTAAAATCCCACTCCTCTTTAAGCCCCCTCCGCAAATTCTTCTGTGCCTCTTCGAGGCTGAAATGGCATTATTAAGATGTCCTGTGGGACCACTTACAAAGAAATCCCAATCAATGGATGGTCCCATCCATGGAATGAACTGCTAAACACTGTTGACAGCATTTGAGTGAAAAGCATGGATAGAATGAATTCAGGAGAAATTTCCTCAGTTGTCAGGAGGCCCTTTGAGCTCTTAGAACCTTCCGAGAAAGGGATGAAAGGAATAGTGTTTTCAAGTGAGAAGACTCTCGATAAATACCTTACCAGGTCAAATCAAAGGAAGTCTCAGTGTCTCCATGACAAGGAGATCATGAGAGAATGGGTAGAAGTGAAGTGTTTCCTCCCTTACATAGTAAAGTTCAGTTAACCAGTGGATTTTTGTTTTATTTTATTTTATTTTTTGAGACAGAGCCTCAAGCTTTCACCCTGGATAGAGTGCCGTGGCATCACAGCTCACAGCAACCTCCAACTCCTGGGCTCAAGCGAGTCTCCTGCCTCTGCCTCCCAAGTAGCTGGTACTACAGGCACCCGCCACAATGCCCGGCTATTTTTTTGTTGCAGCCGTCATTGTTGCTTGGCAGGCCCGGGCTGTATTCGAACCCACCAGCTCAGGTGTATGTGGCTGGCGCCCTAGCCACTTGAGCCACAGGCGCCGAGCCTTCTTTTAAAATCTTTTTTCCCTTCTTGCTCTTCAATCTTCTCATCTTTCTGGTCCTGTACCAAAAGAACTCATCGAAACTCTAGGCCACAGGCATGGTAACTTAAAGAGCAAGAAGAAGTGAAAAGAAAAATTAGGGCAAGGAAACAGGTAAAAGAAAACACTCATGAGGAAGAATCAGCAGAAAAATCCTGGCAACATGAAAAACCAGTCCAGAGCAACCCCCTTAAGGGACTTTGAGGTAGCTACTGCAGAGGATTCCACCTATAAAGAAATGTTAGAAATGACAGAAAGGGAATTTAGAATACAGATGATGAAAACAATGAAGGAAATGATGGAAGCAATAAAGGAAACTGCTGATAAAGTGGAAAATAGCCAAAAGGAAATCCAAAACAGAATCAAATAAGAGATGAATGATGTGAAGAATATAGAAAGGATATAGCAGAGCTGAAGGAACTGAAGCAGTCAATTGGAGAACTTAAAGATGCAATAGAAAGTATCAACAACAGATTAGACCATGCAGAAGAAAGACTCTCAGAGGTACAGGACAAAGCTCTTGAGATAACTCAGATAGTTAAAGAGGCAGAAAACAAGAGATAGAAAGCCGAATGTTCACTGACAGAATTATGGGACTTTATGAACCCTTCAAACATATGAGTTATAGGTACCACAGAAGGGGAAGAAGAATTCCTCAGGGGAAC
>CAUYRH010100337.1:0-24166 GCA_963574655.1 Perodicticus potto | reverse complement strand
GTGGGACTGCAAACTTAAACAACCTCTTTGGAAAGAAGTATGGAGAATCCTCAAAGAGCTAAAAATAGACCTTCCATTTGATCCTGCAATCCCATTACTAGGTATCTACTCAGAAGAAAAAAATTGATTTTATCAGAAGAACATTTTTTTTTTTTTGAGACAGAGCCTCAAGCTGTCACCCTGGATAGAGTGATATGGCATCACAGCTCACAGCAACCTCCAACTCCTGGGCTCAAGTGATTCTCCTGCCTCTGCCTCCCAAGTAGCTGGGATTACAGGCGCCCGCCACAACGCCCAGGTATTTTTTTGGTTGCAGCCGTCATTGTTGTTTGGCGGGCCCGGGCTGGCTTCGAACCCACCAGCTCAGGTGTACGTGGCTGGCGCCTTAGCTGCTTGAGCCACAGGCGCCGAACCAGAAGAACATTTTCACTAGATTGTTTATCAGTTTGATTCACAATTGCCAAGACGTGAAATCTACCCACGTACCATCAACCCAGAAATGGATTAATAAACTATATATATACATATATACACACACCCCACGAAATACTATTCAGTCATAAAAAGAGGGAGATTTTACACCTTTTGTACTAACCTGGATAGAGTTGGAGAACATTCTCTTTAGTAAAGTATCACAAGAATGGAAAAACAATTATCCAATACATTAGTCAATACTAATACGAAGCCAGTAGACAAACGCATACATGCCCACACAAGGGAAAAACTCAATTTAATTCAAGCTGGGATGGAGAGATGGGAAGAGGGGGGAGGGCTGCTGTGCTCTTACCTAACTGGCACAATGGAAGGGTATATGGCACATCTTCTGGTGAAAGACACAACTACAACAGGGACCTTTCCTAACAAACGCAAACAATGTAACCTAATCATTTATACACTCATTTAAATCTGAAATTTAAAAAATGTTTGCTCAAGGCTCAGCGCCCATAGCACAGTGGTTATGGCACCAGCCACATACCCTAAGGCTGGTGGGTTTGAACCCAGCCCAGCCCAGCTAAACAACAATGAAAACTGCAACCAAAAAATAGCCAGGCGCTGTGGCAGGCACCTGTAATCCCAGCTACTCACGAGGCTGAAGAGAATTGCTTAAACCCAGGAGTTGGAGGTTGCTGTGAGCTGTGACGCCACGGCACTCTACCGAGGGTCACATAGTGAGACTCTGTCTCAAAAACATAAAAAAAGTTTGCTCAATTTCACTTTTATAGTGAGAATCAGAGCTTAAATTTTTCTTATTTTAATGAATGAAGCGATTCTTAAGCAAAACTTACTTTTTGATGCAGTTGGGGATACGCTGCACTCAGTTATGTTTATTTGCAATTGTTGCAGGCTTTGATTTTTATGAATTATTCTTCACTTTGAAGAATATTACTAATAGTTTATAGCCTATGAATAAAGGTTAATCTAGTGTACCCTCCCTCAAGGAAGACATCACAAAAAGAAAGAGAAAAAGAAAGAAAGACTCCCTGATAGCTTCCCGCCAAGGAGAAGTCACATTTGCATGTCTCAGCCTCTACCATGTTCATTTAACAACCATTTTAAAGCCCTTTTATAAAAAAGAGGGGAAGGCAGTTAAGGCTCAGTAAGAAACTATGCAAAGCTCTTGTCCTAAAAATACTTCCATGCCCTTGTGGGGCTGAGGGCAAAGCAAAAATGTCTCATCAAATGACTTTGAGTAGGAGAAGAAATGGGTTTTAAGTCCTGCACCTTAGAAGTGCTAAGGTTTCTTCCCTGGCTTTTCCCCGATTTTCAGCTCTTTGGGGTGAGTTTTAAAAGCTCACCTTCAGTCTGTCTGCCTCTTCTCTCTTTCCCTTCCCGTCAGTTAAGGTAACTGTTCCTATCTGCTGCCCGAATTCCTTACCTCACATTCACTCTTTAACCTGCAGCAAACCGCCTTCCACCCCGTAACTCCATGAGACTCACCGTAGCCAAGACCATCACTGATAATCACATGGCGAACTCCAGCGGACAATTTTCTTTACCTTCTCACTCACTTAGCTGCTCATGATTCTGAGTCTAAAGCGTCCACTGGCTTCTGGAAGGCTCCCGTCCCGTTGGTCTCTGTCTCAGACTTCTTTTTTATTTTTTTTTAAACAGAGTCTCACTGACTTGCCTTGGGTAGACTGTCATGGCATCGTAGCTCACAACAAGCTCAAACTCTTGGGCTCAAGTGATCCTCCTTCCTCAGCCTCCTGAGTAGCTGGGAGTGCAGGCGCCCACCACAACATGCAGCTATTTTTAGGGTCTCACTGTAGGTCAGGCTTCTCTGGAACCCCTGAGCTCTCGCAATCCACCTGCCTAGGCTTCCCAGAGTGCTAGGATGACAGGCGAGAGCCACCACGCCAGGCCTGTCTCAGACTAAGCCCTGCCCTTTCCCAGCTGGCGCTGCTGCTCAGGTCTGCAGCCTTGTTCCACTCTCTCTACAGACATTACTCTTTCCTGCCACGTCCCATCCAAGCCCACTGTTAACTATCCCCCAGTGCTGAAGTTTCTCATGAACAAGGAGCTTTGAACTGTCAGCCCAGACTTCCCTACCAGGCTTCCAACGTGCTGAGCCGACTGTCTGCTGGGTTGTATGCTCAACTATCTCTGAAGAACCTAAACCTCAAAAGTTCACTTTACACTCACCATTTCCCCATCCACAATCTGTGCAACCAGAATTCCCGATTTCAGTTAGTAACACCCCGACAGAAACCCACATCATTTTGTTCCTGGTTCCCAGCACACATTTAATCATCAAATCATACCAACTTTTTTTTTAAGAGACAGTCTTACTCTGTCGCCCTTGGTAGAGTGCTGTACTGTCACAGCTCACAGCAACCTCCAGCTCTTGCGCTTAGGCGATTCTCTTGCCTCAGCCTCTCAAGGAGCTGGGACTACAGGTGCCCACCACAATGCTAAGCTATTTTTTTGTTGTAGTTTGGCCGGGGTCGGGTTTGAACCCGCCACCCTCAGTATATGGGGCCGGCTCTCTACTCACTGAGCCACAGGTAATGCCCGATGCATTCTTTTTTTTTTTTTTTTTTTTGCAGTTTTTGACCAGGGCCAGGTTTGAACCCAACACCTCCTGCATATGGGGCCAGCGCCCTACTCCTTGAGCCACAGGCACCGCCTCATACCAGCTTTTTAATTCATTTCCCCCAGAGACTCCATGACTCCCTTGTAAGCACATTCCCATAGCCCTAGGACCTCATCCTCTTTACTTGAACTACTTTAGTAAGTAGCCTCCTAAACCATTTTTCAACCTCTTCATGGCCTTTTATACTACAGAGGAATAAAGAGACTGGGGGACCCTGGGAAAAAAATAAGCAAAGAGCTACAAGATTACAATTTTGATTTTATGGATTTTAATCTGAGTTCAACCAGACTAAAATAATCAGCAGCTGAATCGGGTGCGGGCAGCGTTAAAGGGGGCAGTGAAATAGACAAAAGACACAATGATTGGCTAAGATTTGGTTAGATGAAGAACATCCCTTCTGAAAGTGTATTTCAAAAGCCCTCTGAGTGGCAAACCACTTGCCTGAATTCTAAAGAGAATTGGTGCTAATTTTTTTTAACTTCTGTAACAAGAACATTTTTTAGCATCTGCCTAAGAGGACTGCCGTGTTTGTTTAGGACTGGTATAATCACAATCAGCTTCGCTTGGGCTTCTCATAAGCAATGACTCATGTTGTTTTAGCTAGTGTTGACTCGGGGCCTCACGAAGGATGACACAGCTTTAAACACGCAGAGCACGGCCTGCTCGTTCCGATTACACGCTTCCAGCCACTGGGGGAAGTGGGAGTTCTCTAGCTTTGCAGTTTTCTGCAGCTAAGCACAATTCAAATTTTGCAAAAACAGTTGCAAAGTCGACCTTGTAATCATGAAACTTTATAAATGAGGAGGGAGAGGAGGTAAGCTGATGTTAAAAAAAAAAAAAAAAATTACAGGGCCAAGCAGCCTCCGTTTTTCCAAACAGAATCTGCGGAAACTTACAGTCAGCTCTTTTCCCCATTAATTGCTTACTCTTTTGAGGTCAGTCAATGTTTTTCTTAAGATGCCAATAAAAAGTCACAGCACGTTTGTTTTCAAGACTCTCCAAGTTATACTCACTAAGATAATCTGCATGGGAGGCTGTAACAGTTTGAAAGGAAGCTAAGGAAATGCCATTCTCTTAATCAACACCACCTTTTCTCCAGCTCTGTACCCAGTTGGGGAGCCAGTTTTTCCCTACTCTGTGCTTCCTGAAGTTGGCCTGTCTGCCCCACAAACACAGTAAAACACGTTGTGGATGGGCCTGAGGAAATGCAGTGGGGATGGGGAGCTGGTGACCAAATTCGGAGCCTGGCTCAACAGGTTGTTTATTCGGCATTAGGCTCTAGGTAAGACACTCTTCCATACTTTGGTCCCAGGTGTGCCACTGAGATTGTTTCCCTCCTGTCCCCACTCGTGACTAGTCTTCATGAAACTTGGTTCCTATGAGCCGCACACTCCGAGCTCCCTGGCCAGTTAATAGTGAGAAGATGCTCAGAAGGACATGGCAATTAGCAGAAAAGCCCAGACCACCATAAACACAGAATGAAAAGGACTATCCAGTCTCTACCGTTCTGGTGTCCGAGGGACCAAAGTTTTATCAAAATGAGAACCTTCTAAAATCAACTTAAGTGACCAAAGCCTGCAGGCCTACTGATTCTGACCTCTCCAGAAGACTCAAGTCCAGACTAAAATGAGCCCAGGATTAGTTTTCTAAACAGAAATCCTGGAAGCTGACCTTAGGTCAGCACATCCTACAAGGTCACTGGTAGGGATAAGGGCTGTACTGGCTTACAGGAGACTGGAGATGGTGCAGGGGTCTGGATTTTCATAACCTGTCTTATCCCAAATTTGTGAGGAAGATTTCGAATAGAAGGATAGTTACAGAGTCATAGTCTAGGGCCGAAGTTGATAGAATAAAACTGTAAGGCATGTCAGGGGTGGTGAATGGTACCTGTGAGGATTGCTTGAGCCCGGGAGTTTGGGACTACCCTGATCAACACAGCAAGACCTCTATATCTACCCCCTCCAAAAAAAACTGCCTGGGGTGGTGGTGGGTACCTGTCGTCTTGACTACTCGGGAGTCTGAGGCAGGAAGATCCCTTGTGCTCAGCTGTTCCAGGCTGTGGTGAGCTAAGATAGTGCCACTGCACACCAGCCTACGTAACAGAGAGAAAGAGAGAGAGACCCTGTCTCTAAAATAAATAAATAAATAAATTTAAAAAATAAAAAAGAGGAAGGGCTTATTAATTCTCACAGAATGTTGCTTCTCAACTTGCATTAAGAAGTAGTATGTTGCGTGGCGCCTGTGGCTCAATGAGTCAGGCACCAGCCTCATATACAGAGGGTGGTGGGTTCAAACCCGACCCCAGCCACACTGCAACAAAAAATAGTCGGGCATTGTGGTGGGCACCTATAGTCCCAGCTACTCGGGAGGCTGAGGTAGGAGAATTGCTCAAGGCCAGGAGTTTGAGGTTGCTGTGAGCTGTGATGCCACGGCACTCTACCCACGGTGACAAGTCAGACTCTGTCTCAAAAAAAAAAAAAGTAGTATGCTATAAATCATACTGCAAGAAATTATAAGAAAATATATTTTTATCTGGAGATGGAAATCCTACTAGAATAAAAAAGAAAAAAATAAGAAAATACATTTTTAACCATAGAAATCTATTTTAGTAAAGAAAGCAATTAATAAAACGAAAGTGAAAAATTCTGAGATCTAGTTACCAAGAATTTGAATTTAAGGATTAAAGGATTAAAAACGGCCCTCCCCCACCTCAAAAGCCCCAGGAATACTTCCTGTTACTGATTCCTCAGATCTCACTTTTTAGTCAAATTTCAATAACTTCTCTACAACATTTCTGTCTAGTTTTAAATAGTTACCTAAATAAAACTGAACGAAGGTTAACCATAGAGATTTTAAATGGAAAAAAAGTCTTATTATGGAACTTCCTTCAAATAACAACAAAACTTATCAAATAAATTATTCATATCCATTTAAACCAACCTCTTTGCTTGTTTCATTAAATCAGAATAAAAATCTTTGCAAAACGAAAAACTAAGGCAAAATTCAATACAGGCAGTCCCTGGATCACAAACAGGATAGGTTCTGTAGGTTTGTTCTTAAGTTGAATTTGTATGTAAGTTAGAACACGTACATTTACTTGTTACCTATAACAGCCTCTGTTCATGGGAGTCTTATGTCAGTGGGATGTTTGTAACCCAAAGATTTCCTGTAACATCCTGTGTTGATAAGTGCCAGTTGTTTGTAATCAGATGTTTGTAGCTTGGGGGCAGCCTGTATTTCTAACATTTACTATAGGAAAGTTACAATTCCTGGTTGCTAAGGGAGCTACAAATGACACTCAATAATCACACTGAGGCAGAAAAATAGTGAAGCCATAATATATTAATAATATTGCCAGATTGAAATAACAGGTTAAAAGCAACGATTTTGGAAGGAGACAGGTTGGAATCTGGGCTTGCCAATTACCTTGCTCATGACGTGGGGCGACTGGAGTTCTCAGTTTCTTCCTATACTTTACTGTTGTAAAGATTAAATGAGATAATGCATGCCAAGCTCTTAGCCATATTTCTTGCCCCTAAGTGGGCAATAAACCTAGGCCTTTTTGTTGTTGTTGTTGTTAAGAATTAACATCACAAGACAATAGAGCAAGATTACTTACCCAACAATCATTATCATTATGGTGGTAGAATGTGGCTTGTTATGGTAGGTGGGAATTTCTCTGGCTAAAGTTACCGAGGAAACCTCCAAGAAAGACGGGCTCAGTTCTTACATCTTTCTAACTATCTACATTAACACTGATGTTCATGATCATTCTCTTTCTCTTTCTCTCTCTTCTCATCTCTTGCCGCTTAAATATGGGTTTAATCCCAACCAATGACATGTTAACTTTGGCTATTATATACACATTCAAGTGTAGCAGTGAGGGGAAGGGGAAAAGTGAAGAGAAAAGAAAGATCAAAGATCGTAAGTTGTAATGTCATATTAGGATGTTCACATTTTTTTTATAGCACCTGTCAGATTTCTGCACTCATCTTCAAAAACATAAATGTATTGATGGACCTTTGCATAAAGGCAAATACATCAGTGGCTGTTTGTTTAAAGGCAAATGCATTGGTCAGCATTTTATAAAATGATTTTTATAAATGAATACTGAACTAGAAATTTTCTTTTTCTGTTTTTTTGCAGTTTTTGGCCGGGGCCAGGCTTGAACCCACCACCCCCGGTATATGGGGCCGGTACCCTACTCCTTGGGCCACAGGCGCTGCCCATAGAAATTTTCTTTTCCTTTTTTTTTTTTGAGACAGAGTCTTGTGCCCTGGCATCACAGCTCACAGCAACCTCAAATTCTTGGCCTTTAGCGATTCTCTTTCTTCAGTCTCCCAAGTAGCTGGGACTACAGGTGCCCACCACAACTTCTGGCTAATTTTTTGGTTGCAGTTGTCATTGTTGTTTTTGCTGCCCCAGGCCAGGCTCAAACCCGCCAGCCTCAGTGGGTGCTGAGCCTGAACTAGAAATTTTCAAAGGGATTCTTTTCCCTACAAATTACTAATGTACAAAAGTAAATTTTGTGACTAACAAAAAACTTGAACGTGGACATAAAGATTTGTCTTTTGCACATACAAGATAATCATTGCCACAACTTAACAATTACTAAAATAGCACCAATCAATTTCAAGCGTTTGACAGTGAAGAAATGGTGCATACTACTTTTGTCACGGGTTTCCAGTTTCTCCTTCCTGTCCTTTGTAATATGTGTTTGTGTGAAGTCATCACCTATTCATGTAAGAGATCAGGAATGGAATGCAGAGATTTAATTAGTTTTTAAGAGTAACATGAGATATGCAGCTGGTTCTCAAAGCAACACTTACTATATGTTCTGCAACCCTTGGAATTACATGGCACTTAATGACTGTCGAATGGATAGTTTATCTACACTCCCCATTTACTAAAGGGTAAGGCAACGCATCCGATACCCAAGGAATGTGTCATAAACCACAGGGGTATGCGGTAAAACAACACATTATTTCCTTCCCATTTTAGAGAATAAGGCAACTTGAAGCTTTTGGATACATTATTATTTTGTTTTAATGTGCTTTCTCTAGAAGTCACAAAGAAATAGATACACAACATTCCATGTGATAAGAATGATACATAATATAAAACTCACAACTCTACTAACCAGAACACAGCAAGAAACTAAAAGCACACAAACTAGAAAACTCTCAAAACAAACACTATCACATTCTCTAACAAAAGATTGTACATTTTAGTCCTTGGAACGGCATTTCCTCTGCACAGCTGTAATGAGCTTAATTATCTAATCAAAGGCAAATTACAGTATTAGGAAGAAGTACCATTGAAGACTTTCAGGCCAGCCTGATAATAAGGGGGAAATGATAAACAATAATTTAAATTGTATGAGAAATAAAATAATACACCAGGATAGGCTGTTTACTACTAAGGCGAAAAAGCTTATACATCCCAACAAATGCCTTTACTTTAGTACAGAGCATTAAACAATGCTGTCGTAATGATGACCATCATTAAGAAAAGGTCGATTTCTATACTAAGCGTATGTTTGACTTTTTACTTATTTATTTTAATTATTTCTTGTCTTGTCTTGTCTTTCTTTCCTTCTTTCTTCTTGTTTTCTTTTGTAGACAGTCTCATTCTGTTGCCCAGGCCAGAGTGCTGTGGCATCACAGCTCACAGCAACCTCAAACTCTTAAGCTCAAGTGATCCTCCTACTTCAGCCTCCTTAGTAGCTGGGATTACAGGCACCCAACGCCAAGGCCTCATTAGTTTTTCAATTTTTAGTAGAGATGGGATCCAACTCTTGCTCAGACTGGTCTCCAACAACTGAGCTCAAGCAATTCACTGGCATCGGCCTCTCAAAATGCTATGATTACAGATGTGAGCCACCTTGCCTTGCCTTGATTTTTTATTTTCAAACAAAGAGGCTTAGAAACAAAATCTATTGCTTGAATGGATATAATTTATTTCCTTCCCACCCTCCCTCAACGCCAAAACACTGCATTTACCTCTTTTGCTTTGGTAACATTTAACTTTTATTCTTGGTAAGAACCGTTATCTAGAGATGATCTAGTTGCAAAATAAAAGCATAACAATTACTTCAGAATGAAATTGTTTGGTTTAAGGATGGAATGAGAAGAAATTCTGATTACAAGCCAATTAGAATGTTTACTTTAGTTAAAATACATTTACAAATTTTTACAGTGTATCTCAGGAACATTGGTAAAAGGAAAATGTTTCCCATCAGGTACAAAAATAGTTCTAAAGAATAAGAAATTGTCTCTGTCACACTGTCTAGGCAAAGAGGGATGTAAGAACATCTACACTGGCCAGTACAGTGGCTCAGACCTGTAATCTCAGCACTCTGGGAGGCCTAGGTGAGTAACTTGCTTGAGCTTAGGAGTTCGAGACCAGCCTGAGCAAGAGTGAGACTCTGTCTCTACCAAAAAATTGAAAAATCAACCGGATATTGTGGCAGACACCTGCAGTCCTAGTGACACAGTTGTAACAAGTTTAATTATCCTAGTGACACAGTTGTAAGGAGGCTGACATAAGAGGATTTCTTGAGCCCAGGAGTTGGAGGTTGCTGTGAGCTGTAATGATGCCATGGCACTCTAGCCAGGGAGACAGAGTGAGACTCTGTCGGGAGGGGCGGGGAAGGGAGAGAAGAGAAGAAAAAGAAGATCTACTCTCTTAACACAGCCTTTAATTTAGCAAATTTCTGATTTTTTTTCTCTTAGGCTTCTAACAAAATTTGGCTTCCAAAAAAATCACAAAACTTTAAAAATTAGGGCAGTTATTTACATACTTTTTATAAACTCAATAAAATCAGCAAGAAGGTGAAATGTCTGTTTGATAGTATATAAAATAAATGAAGTGTAGAAAAAATGAACACAGTGATACATTTTACTGGCAACATCCATAGGTGGAAGCTAATAAATTCAGTAGAGGAAAGTTTGAGGAGAGAAGGGACATTTGCATAGTGTTAAAGAATCTCTCCAAAGATAACTACTAATTACAAAAGGAAAAATAGTAAGTTTATAATACATAAATATGGCAGTCACCACCTTAACCAGTGATCAAACCTACCAGCCACACTAATTAGATGTAGTGACATTATGTACCCCTTGATATCACGCACTGAGCGGGACCCGGTACCACTTCTGCAGAATTCTCATCAAAAAAGCATGACCTCCCAGCTACTTGGGAGGCTGAGGCAAGGGAATTGCTTAAGCCCAAGATTTTGAGTTTGCTGTGAGCTGTGACTCCATAGTACTCTACCAAGAGCAACATAGTGAGACTGATTGCCACAAAAAAAAAAAAAAAAAAAAAAAAAAGCATGACCTCAGAGGTGGCGCCCATCACTCAGTGGGTAGGGCGCTGGCCACATACTCTGAGGCTGATGGATTTGAAACCAGCCCAGACCAGCTAACAAAACAACAATGACAACTGCAACAGCAACAAAAACAACAAAATAGCTGGGCCTTGTGGTGGGCACCTGTAGTCCCAGCTACTTGGGAGGCTGAGGCAAGAGATTAGCTTTAGCCCAAGAGTTTGAGGTTACTGTGAGCTGTGATGGCACGGCACCCTACCCAGGATGACAGTTTAAGCCTCTGTCTCAAAAAAAAAAAAAAAAAAAATGCATGGCCTCAGGCAGGGCACTATGGTTCACACCTGTAATCCTAGCACTCTGGGAGGCTCAGGAGTTGGAGCACAAATGGGACCCTGTCTCTGCTAAAAACAGAAAAATTAGCTGTGTGTGGTGGCAGGTGCCTGTAGTTCCAGCTACTGGGGAAGCTCAGGCAAGAGGATTCCTTGAGCCCAAGAGTTTAAGGTTGCTGTGAGCTCTGATGATACCATGGCACTCTATCCAGGGTGACAGAGTGAGACTGTCTCAGGAAAAAAAAACAAAAGGCATACCTCCAATGTAATCGTGAGAAGACCTCAGATCAGCCCAAAATGAAGGATTTCCTACAAAATCATCAACCAGTCCCCCAAAAGTGCAAGGTCATGAAATTCAAGGACAGACTTGTCTTTGTCACAGATTGGAATTGTCACAGATTGCAGGAGACTCGGGAGAAATAGCTAAATTCAGTGTGGAAAACTAGATTCAATTCTATGACGGGAAAATTCCAATTCTAGGAGAAAAACTAGTAAAATCAGAATATAGTTGTTAGTTTAGTTAATAGTATATACCACTATGAATTTGTTTAGTTTGGACAATGGTATTCAGGTTTTGCAAGACGTTAAAAGTTGAGGAATCTGGGTCAAGGTTACACAGGAACTCTCTAGACTATGTGTGTAAGTTTTCCTTAAGTCTAAAATTACATCAAAATTAAAAGTTACGAAAAAGCCATCTTCATTTACATAAAGGTGATTCTGCAACACCCAAAATTCCCCGAATTTTTGTGGATACATTAGAGATTAATGACGAAGGAGAACTAGCATGTACAAATGGAGAGAGCAACTGGCCAAGTGTTTAGCCAAATGACAGGCTCAAAGGAAACGGGCCAGACGTTTTGACAGCTCTGCAGATGGAGGCGAGATGCCTAAACTCAGCAGGGAGCCCACTGTACAAGGAAACCAGAGACACCAACTCTGGTTCCAACCATGACATGAAGAATGACTTATAAATACCCATTCTCTCCTAAGAATTCTATTTCCATTAACATTTCTGAATCCTCAAGAAAAAGCATATCCCCTGATCCCCCAGAATTTGGTGTGCCTGTGCATGGGTACATACTCACTCAGACCTACATAAATGTTTAATTTAGCACGAGCTAGCACCTTGACATAAACATCTTGTTGATTAATTACAGTCCCAGAAAGGGATCGATAAATCTATCACTAAGTTGCTAAACTGAGTTTCTTGTATGTGTCAGTAAACGAATAAGTAAATAAATGAAAGTCGCTAAATTTAGTTTTTCCTCAAAATACAAATTTCACTTCCTAATCATTCATTCCATTTTAATCAAACTATTCTCATTATAAAGAACAGATATGAGAAAATAATATCCCCTTCACAAAAGTGTAAACATTGTGTAGAATTAGAATTGCCAGGATAACGTTGGATAGTTGTCCATATTTTTTTTGGAGAAAGAGTTGGCTCTTTTCCTTTTCTACTTTTGTCCCCTCTCAGGAAGGTTATGGTATAGCCAGATTAAAAGCAGAATCATGGCCATTTTATACTCTCTCTTCACCAAAAAATGCTGAATAACATTATTTCTACATAATTCAGGAAATCCTTGAAAAACAAGACAGCTAGCTTTACCTTCAGCTACCTTTTATTTTTATCAGTGAAGTTATTTTGTACATTTGTCAATATTCTCATGCTGGACTTGGCATAGAAGCTTAACCTCTCTTAAAAAAATCAAATGCCAATGAATTTCAAACATTTCTTTTAACAGAACTGACAATACATAGTTCTTCATTCTCTTTCTTCCTTTACAACAGAAATCAGATACAGAATTTTGTGAAATAAAGAATTACCTTCCCTTCCTTTCAAGAAGTTCTTATGATTCATGGGGTCTTTATGCTCTAGAAAAAAATTTTGCAGTGATTTGAATCCCTGTGATCTGGAAGTGAACTAGACACCAGGCCTAGGACTCCTGCCACTTTTGAGTAAATAAGGTTACTAAATGCAAAAAATGTTTTGTTTTCCTAATTAAGAATAAGCGTAAAATGTACAGAAATTCAAACCAAAACTGATGCTTTGTTTGCTGTAATACCAACACTGATTGACTAAAATAAAAACATAAGTGAGATTGAAATACTTTTGCTAAAATTTCCTTTGAAGTAATTATGGTCTGGCTTTAAACTATTGCAAAGTTTGAATAAATAAATAAACAAAATAAAATAGAAAAGTTTATTTTCACAGAAGGGTAGGGAATCTTGATGGTTTTCCTGCCTTGTAGCTTCAAAGCAACAATGTTACAAATAGACCACCTTGGGGAGAATTTAAAGCAAAAGTAGATTTGGTGGAGTCCTTTAAATTCCTAGGAAAACTTTTAAAAGATGAAGATCTAAGAAAATAGAATTAATTATGAAAATTAAAAGCCAAGTATCTCCATCCTCGTGGTCTATTCGAATCAAGGAATATGGTGACAGAAATCATACGAAACAAATAAGAAATAATCCTTAAGGAGGGGATAAGACTGAGTGGGGGGAGGGAGACCCCAAACGCTCAAAGGAAATGTTTAACCTTATTTTAAAGGCCACAGCAGACAGCCCTGAGCAAAACAGAAGAACAAAGAGGCAATAACTGTTCTTTTTTACTGGCACAATGTGTATCCTTATTTTACTGATTAGATTAATATAGATAGATTAATATAGATTAGTTAGATTAATATAGATAAATGTCAATTTATCTATACTGAATACTGATTTTAAAAATGGAATTTAAATCTGAGAATAAACTTATTGTCAATCTATCCCAAACTTGAATCTTTTTTTTTTTGAGACAGAGCCTCAAGCTGTTGCCCTGGGTAGAGTGCTGCAACATCACAGCTCACAGCAACCTCCAACTCCTGGGCTCCAGCGAGTCTCTTGCCTCCGCCTCCCAAGTAGCTGGAACTACAGGCGCCCGCCACAACGCCTGGCCAGTTTTTGGTTGCAGCCGTCATTATCATTTGGTGGGCCCGGGCTGGATTCGAACTTGTCAGCTTAGTTGTATGTGGCTGGCCTCTTAGCCGCTTGAGCCACAGGTGCCAAGCCCAAAACTTGAATCTTGTTTATACATATAACTCCCTCAAATGGCCAATATATTCATATAATTTGAGGTGGTTTCATTCATTACGTTCCATACATGGAATACATAGCTTTAACCAATTTACAAAATGAGATAAGAACAAGTGATACCTTAAATCCCTCTAAATTGAGATGAGAGCTATAAAACTGAGATATTTGAGTTATAAACAGTCCTCTTTTTCTTGAAAAACCAGACCTGTTTTAAAAATTTAATTTTCTTTTCTTTATGGCTACCTAGTCCCAACATAATTTTTATTTATTTATGCATTTATTTTAGAGACAAGGTCTTCGCCAATTTGCCCAGGCTGGAGTACGATGGCTCCATCATAGCTCATTATAGTCTCAAATTCCTGGCCTCAAGCGATCCTCTCACTCTAGCCTCCCTAGTATCTAGGACTACAGACACACGTGCCACCATGTCTTAACTTTTAATTTGTTGTAGAGACAAGGCCTTGCTATGTTGCACAGGCTGGTCTTGAACTCACGTCCTCAAGCGATCCTCCTGCCTCAGCCTCCCCAAGTGCTGGAACTACAACTGTGAGCCACTGTGCCCAGCCTGTTTGTTTATTTTTGTATGCACAGTGCCTAAGGTATTACTGATACATAGTACGTGCAAATAAGCTGAGTTTTGCAGTTAAAATTTTATCATGGTCATTTTATAATCTCGATAGGAATTCATTAATTCAGCAAATATTTATTCAGGTACACAATAAATACTGCTGTGACAGATACTATTCTAGACACTTAGGATGCAATAGGGGGAAAAATGAACAAAATGCAAAGAGTGAGAGAGAGAAAGAGAGAGAGAAATAATTTTATATTTTAGTGAAATAGCCCACTCCCCTCCAAAACCCTCAAAAACCTAAACTCAGATGTAGTGCAGGCCTGAGAAATAAGAAAGAATGGTTTGATTTGAATTGAATCTGTGCAATCAAGAGAATTATGATACTTAGAAAGTCAGATACAATAGCCCATGCTTTCTAGTGTCATACTGGTCACTACTCCACAAATACGTAGGCAACTGGAAGGAAAGGATATTCTGAAAAAGAAGAGTGCTTTCTTCAGAAGCAGAACAATATGATCTTGCTTCTTGGCTTGAAAGGAGGTATTGATCATTAGTTAGTGAGTCAAAGGTTAATAACTTGGGCCTGATTATTTCTGTTATCAGACTCATGATTAATGGTGTGGAGCCCTCTGGCTCCTTGTAAATACAGGAACCTCTTTTTGATAGCTTTTGCTGGGAACCAAGGAATTAAGCTATTCTCTGGTAATTAGCTATAGTGCGAGGGGTTTCTCTATCTGTCCTACCTGAATGAGAGGGCACTGAGGCTCCTACAGAGACACTGCAGGGCAGCTGCCAAAAATGCAAATTTGCAACAACATAAATCTAACTGGCAACCTGATGGTAAAATTCTAGCTCTGACATGCAGCTCTTCTGTTCTCACATGTTATCATTCCACAAGACCACATGCTGAGTTAATAGAACGCTCCAGTTTACTTTGGAAACCCATGTAGTTTCAAATAGCCCAAGTGGCACAATCTGGTTAGTACTTTTAGACAGCTGCTGGGAGTTATAGACGGACAGTTACACCAGAGCCATTTAAAAATGCAAAGTTGGCCCATGTTTCTCGTCAAACTGCTTAATATCTTAGTCACTCACAATCTGAGTAATTACAGAGGATGATTATGTTTAGAAAACACCCAAAACACAAATGCAAGTTTGTATCTTCAAGTGGCCTTCAAAAGAACAGGAGTTCCTAAAGCTGGAAGAGATATGTTATTTTGTCATTGTCTTTATATAAAAATGAGATTTCACTCAACTCAATCATTTTGAAAGAAACAATATTTTCTTCGTTAGCCAAGTCCAACACACATCTCACGCCAACGGAGTCTGTTCTGGTGGGTAACAGCCAAAAGGAGATTCCTTGAAATAAAGTCAAGGAATCTCGAAGCCTCACAAATCAATTAAATTAGGAAACAGAAGTAATAATATCACAGAACTAAAGACGGAAAGTGTGAGAAGAAATGATGGAAAATAAACATGACAAAAAAGCAGTCTACTCAAACTGTAAAGAATTCATGGATGTAGCAGGTAGTCACATTTCAACAAATAAAACTTCCCTTAAATAGAGCATGTCAGATCTCAAACCATCTCACTTATTGCAGTATTTTTGTTTACCCACTTAAACATTTTTGTTTTAGCTTAGGAAAGTCCCGATGGCCTTGATCTTGTATCAAATGCGTGAACAATGACAGAGTAATTTAACACAGATCCCTGATTCACTAAATCCGAAATGTATCTAGTGGCATAATTGCAGATCTCTTTTGACCCAAAGGAAAATAATAAATGCATTTACAACACAGAGTCAACATTACCTACAATCAAATAATGACACCACTCCATTTATACAATCGAAAGGTTTTTAACATCTAGAAATAAAATTGTTTTTAAAAGTCTGAGATTTCGTTTTACCCAAAACACGCCCCTAGAGCTAAAAACTGAGTTCCGAGCCCGAGTTTAGCTCCGGTGCACGCAGTGAGCAAAGAAATTCTCAACGGTGTTCTAGGAGCATTCTGAGGATTTAAGGTAAGGTGTTTTTTCCCTTCGTTTTCCGCTTGTGTTTCGTTTTGAATATTTTTAAATTCTTCAGGACTTCACAGGCAACTCTGGCAGAACGAGATATACGTCTACCGAGCAAATCGTTATCAAGAATAGAATTCCGCTGCTCATCTCCACCAGCCCACGATTTCAGCCTTGGCTGGTGGAGACCTCGTGCATTTCCCACTTGCAGCCCAGGGCGATACAAAGCGCACCAGGCTGGCTCAGCCGGCCCACCCAAACTTGCAGCAAGACCGCTGCACGACGCGGCCCCGGCCCGCCGGAGTCGGGCCCTCCCGGGCGCGGTCCCCGTACCTGCTGAGCGGGTGGCTGGCGGAGGCCCGGGGCGCGCAGCGCGGCTCGGCGCTGGGGGGCTGGGAGCGCGCGTACGAGTGGTAGGCGGTGAGCACCACGCCGCCGGAGTCCTCCACCTCCATCGTCAGCCGCGCATGTCCCGGCGCCGGCCCCAGAACAAAGGCCGGGGCCAGCATGGGCCAGCGCGCCGGAGCCTGTCACCGACCGGCGGCAGCGCGCGTCGTGCGTCCGGAGGGTCGGCCGCGGCTGTCAAGGTTGCCCCGGGCTGACGGCCCCGCCACTCCCTGGCGGTATATTTGCATACACTGGCCACGCCCACGAGTGCGGGGCTCATCCGCGGCTGTCAGAGGTGCCCCGGGTGGGTAGCCCCGCCCCTCCCGGCGGTATATTTGCATACACTGGCCACGCCCACGAGTGCGGGGCTCGGGCCGGGCTGTGGGGATGTCGCGAGGTGCGGGTGAGGGGTAAGGTCCCTGCTCCGGGCTCCCGCACGCTGTTAAGTTTTAGTCTTCCTCTCTTTCTTTCTTTCTTTCTTTTTTTTTCTTTTCACCCTCCCCCCACCCCCCCGCATTCCGCCTCCTGTACGCGGGAGGCTTATCCCGGGGCCGGGACATTTCCTGCCTGGCAGCTGGGAGGGAGGCAGAGAAACTCAGCCTGGGGCAGGTCTGAGAAGTGTGTAGCAGAAAATGTGACACTCTCCTTTAAAGCGTCCACATCAAAAATCTTCTAAATACGGATCAAAATTGTTTTCACATAGTAAATGAGAAAATATCATGAATGTTACATTAATCAGGTGGACATATTATTGTGTTAGAATAGTTTGACTAGAGGATCATGAATTCTTTGTTTATTGTTTTATCAAGTTTTACCATTCTGTGCTATACAACACAGATTTCATAAAGGTATCAATGATGATAAGAGATTAAATCATTAACACTTATGATTATCAACGGTTTTCTTTAAACAGAATCCTAAAATTTCAACATGCAACATTTTAAAAATTTCTGGGTCTTCAGAAGAGTATTGGTCTCATATAACTGTACCAAAATCAAAGAACACCTTTTTTCACTAATGTACACATTTATAAATACTTTAAAAGAGATATTTGTATTAAAACACAAAATATACATGTAAAATAAAACTGAACATAAGATAATCATCCAGTCTACAAATATGCAGATCTGAATACCAAACATCACGATAAAAAGAAAAACTGTTGATAAAGGTGCTTTAGTATCTTACAAAGTGTGTGGTAATTATTTTTTGTGCATATGTTTTGTCTTAGCCTGCATGTACACAGTCAAGCTAATTTAATCGTATCCACTTGTTTAATTTTTACTGATTTCTTGATTAGCTAAGCCAACTGAGCAATCTGGCTGATAAGGCACTTTATAGCATTTTATGGAAGTATACATAATTTCTGATATTTTCAGTAGAATAATTTTACAAAACATTGATAATGCTGTATTTTCACCAGGTATAATTACTGATAATAATTTATCAGTGATAAGCTGATTTCAGGAAACAAGTTATAAACTACATTCCACAATCATTTTCAGAAGGATGCTTTCCCTGTAGGAAACTGCAATACATGATAAGAAAATCAAGTCCCTTTTTTACAGTGTTTTAAAATATATGTCTCATGAGGTATTTGTTCTAGGATATTGAGTCTGTGCTTGCCAAATTTACCAGACAAAAATTGTGTAGGTAGAGTGAGATTTTATGGTTAGGGAAACAGATGTCAGAATTATTTAATATCGAATTACATGTAGTCAAGTGCTTCTCCTGAACAGTTAGAACCTATTACAGAAACAAAAGAACATTTCTGCAGTTGGCTGTTTCCTACAAGCTTTAACCACTAACAGGAAGAACTATATAGACTATCACAGCATGGACTTACTGAATCAAATAGGGCACGGATGATTCTTACAAACACCACTCACCATCTCAGAGATCAAGCTGGGGGCTCCGATACAAGTCACATTGCTGAGAAGAGTTGCAGACCTTGAGCTGTGAGGGGTATCCCTCCTCCACAGCAGACCTCTGGTCTGATTGGGGAGCTGCTTATAGTCTGTGCAGAGACACTTCACTGGAAAACAGGTGCAGCAGAGATCTCATTGCTGCCAATCCCAGGTTTCTGCAACCAGCACCATTCTGATCACTCCAGTGAACCAAGCCAGGTCCTCTTGAGACTCAACCTTTCAGAAATAGCCTTCACATAACCTGATGGGCCATGGAGGGAGCATGTTGTATTGTGCCCTGTGAGTAGGTTTTGAGCATGCCTCCTTCCCTGTGTGGGATCTGAGCAGAGGGGAAGCCTCAGATGCCACAGGCACAATCTGGGAATTCTTAGGTGACTGCCTCAGTGAATCCTAGTTGGGGGGTGCAGAGAACTGTGGCTGACCAACAGTTCTGACCTATCTCTGTGGTCCCTGGGTTGCTGAGACAACCCCTTGCCTGCGTGACTGGGCATTAGCAGTCTCCACACTGGCAGAACAGCCTTTCATATGTGTGGCTTTGCTTCTATAATCCCAAGAGCTAGCTCTGAATTGAGGCCTGAGGCTGAGGTTCTGCCCCTGTAGCTCCAGGGCCCTTTCTGAGTCTGTGATACCACCATTGACATTTAACAGTTGAACCAGTGTCATAAGACAATACCTCTGAGTCCCTGACACTGCTGCTGGGCCAGAATGACTTTCCCAAGGTCCAAGACTTTACTCAGGCCCCCCTAGCCCTGAGGAGTCATTACTTTTGGACTTGTTTCATGTAAGTGTTCATAGCCTGGTCATTCATGACCACTGCCTAAATAGACTCACCCAGCTACCACTGTCACCTCTATTGGGTGATCCCATACAGAGCAATCCCGCACAACAACAGCTGCTGTGGAGAGGGTCCCACTTGGCCCCCAACTCCAACTTCCAACAATGAGCTAGGGAATGTCCCTACACCCTACATGAATATCACCTAGCACTGGCTCAAACTACCAAACACAAAATAAAGGTTAAAACAGAATAGCTGTCCTACAAGCTCTTGGTGCACCTGTACCTCCCCTGATGGGTCAACATTTTAGAGTAGACTAGAAAAGCTTTATATAGGGTCCTACCTTCCCCTAACTAAACAGGAGAGTTCCCAGCAAAGGAGAACAGGTGTCCTGAAATCCTATTAACCTAGAGTCAAAAGAAGAGGAGCCAGATGAGAAGAAAACAGAAAAGGAAGCCTGGAAACATGAAAAACAGAATATTTTGACAATCCTAAGAGAATACAATGCAGCCACATTAATGGACTCCACCCACAAGGAAATTGCCAAACTAAAAGAAAAGAAATGGAATTCAGAATATGGATGGAAAGTAAAATTAATGGAATTGAAGAGAAAGTTGAAAATCAACAAAAAGAAGCCAAAAATAAATTTCAGGAAAACAATGAAAAAGTCACTGAAGAGTTAGACAAAATAAGAAAGGATATAATAGAACTTAAAGAGATGAAAGAGTCATTTAAGGAAATTCAAAACACAGTAGAAAGCTTCAATAATAGACTAACTGAAGGAGAAAAAGAATCTCAAATCTTGAAGACAAGGCTCTTGAGCTAACCCAGTCATTTGAAGAGGCAGAGGAGAGTATAAAAAAATCTGAGCAATCACTGAGAGA
The DNA here is from genome assembly GCA_963574655.1 of Perodicticus potto. Taxonomy (NCBI): domain Eukaryota; kingdom Metazoa; phylum Chordata; class Mammalia; order Primates; family Lorisidae; genus Perodicticus; species Perodicticus potto. Next base: position 3,777 of record CAUYRH010100337.1, on the reverse strand, counting down.
TATGGGAGGATGCGAAGCAAACTAACATTCAAATTATAGGTATCCCTGAGGGAGAAGAAGAAAAATATAAAAGCATGGAAGACATATTTGAGGGAATTATTGAGGAAAACTTCCCTGATATTGACAGAAATTCAGATATACTGATGCATGTTTGCTATGAATCTCCCCATTAAACACCGGGGAGATTCATAGCAAACAGGACATCAGTGTTTAATGGGGAGATTCATAGCAAACAGGACATCATTACCAAGACACATAGTAATCAACCTGGCCAAAGTCAAAATGAAAGAAAATTCTGCAAGCAGCATGATGGAAGCAAAAAATAACCTAAAAAGGAAAACCTATCAGGCTAACCGCAGATTTCTGAGTGGAAACCTTACACACCAGAAGGAATTGGGACCTCATCATTAATTTTCTTTTTTTTTCCATGTTTCTAAAAATATTAAGTTTATTTTTAAGCACCATATGAAGTTTGAATCTCAATAAACAAAGTTATATTTTCATTATAAGTTAATTTTGGCAAAGAGTACAAACTTGCATACAACAGATACAATAAAGTAATTTAAAGTAAAAAGTGTTTATTTTTAGTATTAAAACAGTATGTGTTATGTGTATATGTATATCTTCTATGTAAGTTATTAGGCCATGTTTCTTAGTTTTTTAGAAGTGTTTGGAACTGGGTGGCCCCTGTGGCTCAAAGGAATATGGCACCAGCCCCATATACCAGACGTGGTAGGTTTAAACCCAGTCCTGGCTAAAAACTACAAAAAAAAAAAAAAAGAAGTGTTTAGAACTAATATTTCAAAAGTTGTTCCTTTCATTTGTTACTTGTGTATTTGCTGGAATAGAGGCATAAAATATTCTCTTTGTTTAGATTAATGTACTCATATAATATGTGCCTCTGAAATTAAGAGGTCAGATATCTCAGAAATAACAATATTCATGATCACAAACTGTTTTATGGGGGGAAACCACTCCACTAATATTTCTGTAGAGAAACCCCCAGGAAAACTAATCTTGGGGAATTATTGTCAACCTATTTTATAATAATCAAAAAGTTTGCGCTCAGGGAAGAGATTGTCATTTTAAAACTACTTACCCATTTCCATGATATACATATGTGCATTTTACTAGGGGAAGAACTCAGAAACATGATTCTGTCTTAGCTGTGTAAACAAGGAAATTTCAATGAGTGCATGCATTGATTCTTTTTGGGGGGTAGGCAGTCATCTATTCTGATCACTGAAATATGAAATTAAAGGCTACATTTAGAAGCCTGGAAAACTTGTGGTTCAGAACACCAAAGTTTCATCTACAAAAGAATAGGAATGTTACATTTACTACAGGAAATTACAATGTTTAATGTATTATAAACATTATCTGAAAGTACTTTTTAATCACAGTAACATGACATCAAAAAAGCTACATATTCTTGTTCATTAAAATTAATGAGGCTATTTTGGTATAAGAGACAGATTATTTCTCTCTCTTTCACTCTATCTCCTTTTAAAATTCCTCAATATTGAGCTGCATATATTAATACAAAAAAGGTGAAGGGGCGCATCGAGTAGGGTGCTGGCCCCATATACTGAAGGTGGCAAGTTCAAACCCGGCCTTGGCCGAACTGCAAAACAGAAAAATAGCCAGGAGTTGTGGCGGGCACCTGTAGTCCCAGCTATTTGGGAGGCTGAGGCAAGAGAATCGCTCAAGCCCAGGAGTTGGAGGTTGCTGTGAGCTGTGTGACGTCATGGAACTCTACTGAGGGTGATAAAGTGAGACTCTGTCTCTACCAAAAAAAAAAAAAAAGTGAAGGGTGTTTTCCTTGTGAAATGACTAACATACATAAAATGTTCTGGCCAATAACAACACTACTGTATTATATCTAGTAAAATTTTATGTTCATTTCCCACTCTCATCACCATGCTCACATTTTATTTATTTTGGTTTTTTGCATGTAAAGACACCAACTAATTTATCATTTCAACCTTAAGCCTATTCCTCTTGAAGCCAAGATAATTCTGCTACTTCATGAAAGCAGTGGCAACTCGTGTTCAGGATGCTTAAGGCAGAATGCTTAAGGCTCAGGCTTGCTGCTTTGCCTGGACTTCTGCTTCCCTTGAACCAGGTGGTGCTGTCAAGCCTAAAAAGGCATACACTGCATGATTTTCTTTGGCTTCAAAGAAGGCATCATAGTCCCCACAGTACTGGCTTTCATTGAAAATCTGAGGTGGAAGGGGGTGTCCTGTGGCTGGTCGACTGTTTTCAGGTACATTTTCTCTCATCCACTTCCGATTCTCTTCATTTGTTGCAATATCTTTTTCTTCAAATCCTATTTTGTTGGCTTCTAAGAAACCAAGCACATCTTGCTGTTTCTTCTTAATTGCAGTGGAGCCAGAGGAAGATGAAATATATACATGGATCACCATCCTGGGATCAGCAGCTGTGGTTTGTTGGGTCCTGGAAATGGCTGTGAAGCAGCTTCAACGACAGCTGGAATAGAGCTAGGAGCCAAACAGAGCCATTAATTTTCTTTAACAGAACAACCTCCAACCGAGAAGTTTGTATCCTGCAAAATTTAATTTCCTAATTGATGGAGAAATTCAGTCTTTCCCAGGCAAGCAAACACTGAGGGAATTTTCCATGACCATACCTGCTTTGCAGGAAATACTCAGAACAGCATTTATACACAAACCAACACAATAAATATCCATCAATATAAAATCACCCTAAAGAACCACTAAAAATCACAACTATTAAAAAAAGAATATCACAAGTGGGAAGACAAAGCAATAAGTTACTGTGCAATATGATGAACACATCAACATCCCACATATCAATTCTATCGCTTATCACATAGTATCAATGGTCCTGTCAAAAGACATAGACTGGCTGAAGGAATGAAAAAAGCAATCCAAATATCTGCTGTTTCCAGGAAACACATATAAACTACAATGATGGACATAGACTCAATCTAGAAAGATGGTAAAAAACACTCCATGCAAATGAAAATGAAAAGAGAGAAGCTATAGCCATTCTCATATCAAATTAAATTGACATTAAGCCATCAAAGATAAAAAATGACAAAGATATTCATTATCAAATTATAAAGGGTGAAGTTCAACAAGAAGACACTAAATTCCAAATGTATATGCACCTGATACAGGACCTCTCAGATACATAAAGCAGATTGTACTAAAATTAAGCCACAAAATATATAGCACCATCATAATTGCTGGGTACCTCAACACCCCACTGTCAGGGCTTGATAAATCATCAAAAGCAGAAAATAAGTGAAGAAACAATGAAGTTAAACTGGACTCTAAATCAAAAGAACTAATAGACATTTACAAAACATCCTACCCCAAAACTACTGACTATACATTCTTCTCAAGAGCACATGGGCTATTCTACAGGATTGAGCTTATCTTACACTACAAAACAGGTCTCAAAACCTCAAAATAATCAAAATCATGCCATGTATCTTCTCAGACCAAAGCAGAATAAAAATATAAATGTTTGATAAGAGAAACACTCACATCTACACAAAGTCATGGAAAATTAAACAACTTATTTCTGAACAATTATTGGGTCAAGAATGAATTTAAGGAGAAAACTTCTAAATACGGATCAAAATTGTTTTCACATAGTAAATGAGAAAATATCATGAATGTTGTATTAATCAGGTTGATAAAAATATCTCCAATTGTATGTGAAGCCCACACACTGTACTCCTTGACTGAATTATTGTACACAGCTATGACTCAATAAAAAAAAAGA
>CAUYRH010100336.1:0-15082 GCA_963574655.1 Perodicticus potto | reverse complement strand
CTTCTTTTTTCTTTGCACGAACTTTCTCCACTTCCATAAGAATCTTCTGGGATTCATCCACATTTCCTTCAGCACCTAGCTGCTCAGCTTTAGCAAGAAGTTTTCCTATTTCTTCATTCAACTCATGTACTTTTTCTGCCTAAGAGAGAGAAAGAACCAGGTAAGCAGAAACCTAAAAAACATAGAAATTTGAATACAAAAGAAACAAGTGTTTATCCTGCTGCATTTCCAATTTATTCTACTGAAAACAGAACAGATAAAGATCCACACGGAGTCACATGCACACTAACAAGTATGGCATCATTATTGCTGCCACTGAGATTCTGATCTGACCCTGAACTAGACCTAAGTACTGTGTTCCAACAAAAGCAGTGGCATCTTTGTTACTTCCAGTATAGTTCCATACACCATACACAGTCATTTCCTAGGCTATCTCTTTTTACATCTTCTGAGAATGGATAATAAAACATCTAGGTTTAAACATACAAACTTTCACAATAAGCAAAATATCTCATTACTGAGATTTACCTTCAGAAACAAAATAGCACTTTTGATTCAATTAACAATTGCATATATCCTAAGAAGTGCTTTTACAATACTGAAAAGAAAAAAATCTGGCTCGGCGCCTGTGGCTCAACAGGCTAAGGCGCCAGCCACGTACACCTGAGCTAGTGGGTTCGAATCCAGCCCGGGCCCGCCAAACAACAATGACGGCTGCAACCAAAAAAAAAAAAAAAAATGGCCGGGTGTTGTGGCGGATGCCTGTGGTCCCAGCTACTTGGGAGGCGGAGGCAAGAGACTCGCTTGAGCCCAGGAATTGGAGGTTGCTGTGAGCTGTAGTGCCACGACACTCTATCCAGGGTGACAGCTTGAGGCTCTGTCTCAAAAAAAAGAAAGAAAAGAAAAAAATCTATAGACAGCTCCACTGAGGGGGTAAACAGAAGAATGATGTAGCTGACACTCAGACACACATAAAGATCTATCTCTTGGTGAGGCGCGGAGGGTCAAACCTGTAATCCCAATACTCTGGGAGGCCAAGGTGGGCAGATCACCTGAGCTCACAAGTTCAAGACTGCAAGACCCAGCCTATTAAAAAAAAAAAAAAAAAAAAAAAAAGGAGGGGGGAGCAGCGCCTGTGGCTCATCAAGTAAGGCGCTGGCCCTATATACCAAAGGTAGCGGGTTCAAACCCGGCCTCAGCCAAACTGCTAAAACAGAAAAATAGCCGGGCGTTGTGGCAGGCGCCTATAGTCCCAGCTACTCAGGAGGCTGAGGCAAGAGAATCACTGAAGCCCAGGAGTTGGAGGTTGCTCTGAGCTGTGTGACACCATGGCACTCCACCGAGGGCAATAAAGTGAGACGCTATCTCTATAAAAAAAAAAAAAATAGCCAAGCATTGTGGCAGGTGCCTATCATCCAGCTACTCAGGAGGCTGAGGCAAGAGGATCACTTGAGCCCAGGAATCTGAGGTTGCTGTGAGTTATGATGCCACAGCATTCTACAGAGGGTGACAAAGTAAGATTCTGTCTCAACAAAAAAAGAAAAAAAAAATTCTATCTAGGGCGGTGCCTGTGGCTCATCGAGAAGGGCGCCGGCCCCATATAACGAAGGTGACGGGTTCAAACCCGGCCTCGGTCGAACTGCAAAAACCTGAAAAACAGCCGGGTGTTGTGGCAGGCGCCTATAGTCCCAGCCACTTGGGAGGCTGAGGCAAGAGAATCGTCTAACCCCAGGAGTTGGAGGTTGCTGTGAGCTGTGTGACACCACAGCACTCTACCGAGGGTGATAAAGTGAGACTCTGTCCTTACCAAAAAAAAAAAAAAAATTCTATCTCTTTTTCCATTCCATGACTTGGATACATAGTTTGATCATGTCCCAATGAATTTTTCTGTAGTGGAATGTTAAACAAAAAGTAAAAAGCATGCATAGAGGGCAAAAAACAGACAGGAAGAAAAACGGGACAGAGGCAGCAACTCCTGTGGGGTAACACACATGTGCTTTGTCACAGCCTTTAGTCCTTCCTGGTATAAGGCAGAAAGTACTATCTACCCCCAAAATTACCCAGTCAGTGCTGATGGTGAGTTAATATCTGTCAACAACCCAATATTTGCAAGATAATGATTCACACCAAAGCCACCAGGTTACCTTTGCAGAAACTTCTGCACTGATCTCCTCCTGCGTTTCCGCCAGCCGTTTCTTGGCAAGCTCAGTTCTCCGATCACATTCTGCGATAAAGGACTCCAAGTGATCCATTGCCTAGCACAGGAAAAGCACAAGCTATAATCATTTATGTGTACAGTCCCAGTGCCTTTTTTTTTTTTTTTTTTTGGAGACAGAGTCTCACTTTGTCACCCTCCGTAGAGTGCCATGACATCATAGCGCACAGCACCCTCAAACTTTTGGGCGAGAATCACCCTCAAGTGATTCTCTTGCCTTTAGTTAGCCTTCCAAGTAGCTGGGACTAGAGGCTCCCACCACAACACCTGGCTACTTTTATAGATTGGGTCTCGCTCTAGCTCAGGCTGGTCTCGAACCTGTAAGCTCGGGGCAATCTACCCGCCTCACCTTCCCAGAGTGCTAGGATTACAGGCGTGATCCACCGAGCCCAGTCCCAGTGCCTATTTGTTTGACGGGAAATACACTCCTGGTTAGTTGGTTTCTTAAAATCTGTAGGTTCGGCTCAGGGCCTGTGGCTCAACGGGCTAAGGCGCCAGCCACGTACACCTGAGCTGGTGGGTTCGAATCCAGCCTGGGCCCGCCAAATAACAAAGACGGCTGCAACCAAAAAATTGCCCGGCGTTGTGGCGGGCGCCTGTAGTCCCAGCTACTTGGGAGGTGGAGGCAGGAGACTCGCTTGAGCCCAGGAATTGGAGGTTGCTGTGAGCTGTGATGCCCTAGCGCTCTATCCAGGGTGACAGCTTGAGGCTCTGTCTCAAGAAAAAGGTTAAAAGTAGCTGGGCATTGCAGAGGGCACCTGTAGTCCCAGCTACTCAGGAGGCTGAGGCAAGACCATCACTTAAGCCAAGAATTTGAGGTTTCTGTGAGCTGTGATGCCACAGCACTCTACTGAGGGCAACAAAGTGAGACTCTGTCTTAAAAATAAATAAAAAAATAAATAAACAAACAAACAAATAAAATAAAACCACTCCTCTGGCTGCTGTGAAGACTGAGGACGGGAGACCAAAGAGAAGGAAGAGGGTCCCTAGAGTGTGTGAATTCAGGATGCAGTTTGGCACACAGTGGGTGCTCAATCTGTAGGTACTGGATGAAGGAGGGCAGGGCTTGGGAGGCCAGAGACTCTTCCCTGGGATCCTCAAGGACACAAACTGTATGCCTCTTTCACACTCCGGTGCCTCCCTGACAGACCACAGCCCTGTGGGCACCACCAAGGCACGGTCCTGTGACCTGTATCATTTCTGTAACACCCTCAAGACAGTCGCACACACCCCTCCCAGATAGGCGCACGCCCCTGTCCGCGTGACCCGCCCTCACACACCACTCCATCCTGCAACGCACCCCCTCACACACACAGGCACACTCCTGCGTCCACGTGACACATGCACACCCGCCTCCAAACAGCACACACAGGTCCCCGCGCACGTGTGCACCCTCCGAGGCACCAGTCTTGTGCCTACCCGGCCCCAGAAGCCGCAGCGCCAGCCTCCGCGCCCCCCCCCCGCCCCCAGTCAGGGGAAGACTGCGCAGCTAAAGCCACACGCCGCATCCGTCCCATTCATCAACACCACGACCCCAACCTCCAGCCCTTGAAGGAAGACTCGGGAGGGCCGTGGGAAGGGCACTTCTCGGAGATCCACACGTGGATGCACCGGCCTGGGCCCACTCCACATAGACACGATCTCCACCAAGAGCCGGGGCGGAGTGGAGAGTGCGCCCGGCACGGTTGCAGCTCCGCAGACTAGAGCTGGGGAAGGGACCCAGATGGCGGGGCGCGCATTGATGCGGTCCCAGCTGCCAGCGCAGACTGAAGCTGGCGCTGAGAGGCATCCCGCAGACCTGGCCCCACATACAGAAGAAAAGGATCCCCGCGCAGACAAGGTCCCGGCTGCCTTCATAGACGCGGCCTCGCAGCCCACCCTTCACCACTGCAGGCTCCGGGCAGATGTTCAGGCGTTCGTTCCTCCGCTCCCCGCTCTAAGTCCCCTCCCCGCAGTCTCCTACCTGAGCGTCAGGCGACAGTCTCCGCGGACCGGCTGGCGGCCAGGCTCGCTCCCGCGGCGCGCGCCCCGCCCAGCCGCCTCGCCTGAGCCCGGATCGCCGAGCTCAGACCGCCGGCGCCGGGGCTCCAGGCAGCGCTCGCTCCCCCGCCCGCCGCAGCTCCGGGACAGCGCCCATTGGTCCGGCCGCGCGGCCCCAGCGCCGTCCAATCAGAGCCCAGGACTCCTGCTCCGCTCCTGAAGGGGAAGGGCCGCAGCGGGAGGTGGCACGCGAGGGCCTGCGGCTGGGTAGGAGCTTGTCAAGCCGCTGGCACCTAGATACCGCCGCGTAGAGTCCCCCTAAATCACTCCCGCGGCGACGTGAGCTCTTTAGCTTGGCCTGCAGAGTATGGGTGCTTCTGCACAAAACCCTTTGTCTCCAGCCCCATTCCCAGCCTACAGGGGCAAGAGCGCCCTCTCCCTGCGGGGGTGAGGCACGGTGCATGCTAGGAAGCGGGAGGGTGAGATGGGGTACAGATGATGAGGTTGAGGCCTGAATGGCAAGCCCAGAAGGTAAGTCTTCTGTTGGGTGGGAGTTAGGCGGGCTAGAAGGTAGTTTAGCATTGAGTGCTGGGGTCAGAGTCGGATTCATGTTTGGGAAATGGTCTAACTGGGGCGGAGGGAATGGAGGAACTCAACAGGACCTGGTGACCATCATAGCTGCTGTTCCTGAGGACTCTCCCTCCACCACTCCCTTGGCAAGCTCAAGCTCACTAACTCTTGGTTCAATTTTGCTATCTTCTCCATTTGTGACTCCTCTGGCACCTTTCACTACCACTTGCCTTAGACAGAACCCACATCACTCCTCCAAACCTGACCTCCCGTGTCCCTGTCTCAAACAGGAGCAAGAAACCTGGGAGTCACCTGCAGCCTACCTGTTTTCTGCCCCAACCAGTCCTACCATTCTGCCTCTTAAATATCTCTGGAATTTGCCAACGCCTCTTCCCCTCCCTGAGCTCAGGCCACCACCATCTTGCATCTGATTGCTACAGCAGCCTCTTTCTTGGTGCCCCACCCCATCCCAATAGCCTTTCTTCACCTGGTAGCTGGAACAATCTCTCAGAAACACAAGTCCAACTAGTTCTGGTGAGGAATCTTCTATGGCTTACTACCCAGAGAATAGGTCCAGTCAAGCCCTCAATAACCTTATTCCTAACCACCTCCCTGTGTAACTTCTACTTGTCTTTGGGGGCCTATTTAATGCCACTTCTGCCAAGAAACCCTCCCCATGACCTCCTAACTACCCAGCATGGGTTAGCAATCCCTCCTATAGGCTTATATCCTGCATCTACATACCTGCCTATTCCTCATATGGAGTAGGAGCTGCTTGAGAGCAGGAACTGTGCCTAATTCATCCAACACATATCCTGACACATGGCATAGGTGCTCAATAGATATTTGTTGAATGAATACCTCAAGCAACCTCTGAGTGTGGCTCTTGACCTCATGGTTCAGGATAGCAGCTAGAGCTCCAGCCATCACATATATATTCCAGGTAGTAAGATGAAGAAAAGGATGATGAAGAAGTCAGCAAAGGACTTGCACCAAATTATTTTTCTTTTTTGTTGTTGGGGCTTCATTGAAGGTACAAGAAATCAGGTTACACTGATTTCATTTGTTAGGTAAAGTCCCTCTTAGAATTGTGCCTTGCTCCCAAAAGGTGTGTCACACACTGAAACCCCACCCCCTTCCCTCCTTCCCTCTCTGCTCTTTCTTTGCACCAACTTGTTTTTAAGGAAAGTTCCCAGAAGTTGTCCATGATACTTCCACATATATCCCATTAGCTTGAACTTAGTCACATGGCAAGACCCAGCTGCAAGGGAAGGCTAGGAAATACAACTTCTACTCAAGGCAGCCACATACCCAGCCAAGAACTAAGGGTTGTACTGCCATGGGGAGAATAAAATATCCAAGGACACCTAGCTGACCACCAATGAAAGGTGGATAGATTGATGGGCAGAGCACTACTGTGTGCCAGGCACTGTACTAAGCACTTTACAAATCATATCTTACCCCAACCCTGGTGAAGATTATTATTATCCCTGAATCACAGAGGAACAATGGAGAGTTAAGCAAATTGCCCAAGGACACACAGGAAGCTGCAGTTGAAGACTGTCTTTCTCTGCACACCAGCATGGCTGGAAAAATCAGGAAAAGATGGGTCCTAGGAGCTGCTGCATGAAAATCTTTCAATAAGAAGGGCTTGGGCAACAGTCTCATGAGGACAGGCCACAGGCTAAAGTATCTGTTTGGATTTGACAACAAAGACACTATTGGTGAACTTGGCAAGGGCAGCAAGGAGAAGTGGCAAGGATAGAAGCCAGTTGCAGAGGGAAGAGCGGACAGGTCTTTCTGGAAAGGTGGCAATGAAGGGAGAGCTTCAGGGGACTTGGGCCAGGAGAAGGCAGAAGAGGGGAACAAGGGAAGAGTGGGAGAGAAAGGGGCACCTTCTGTGGAGGTCTCTGAAATGGGGAGCAGGCTTGGCTACAGAGAAGGAGCCCTTTCCTGCTCTTTCTAGAGGGAAGGAGGCAGGAAGGGCAAAAGCAGGTGGGTGTGGAGAAGAGGGAAGGCAGAGAGGGAGTTCCTGTCTTGTAAAATCTGGGGAGGGTTGAGGAGGAGGGCAAAAGGCCAAGGGCCTGAGGGGGAAGGGAGGGGCTAGCCTGTGTTGTTTAATCTGGTCCCCATTGGCTATGTGTCGCTATTTGAATTAATTGAAAGTAAATAAAAACTTTAGTTCCTTGGTTGTACTGTCCATTTCCAGGGCTCAGTGTTCTCCCGTGGCTATTGGGTACCACACTGGGCAGCACAGAGAGAGAACATTTCCATAATTGCAGGAAGTTCCGTCGGACAGCACTGGTCTAGACAGAGCATGGTGATGGTGTGCCCGGAGACCCTATTTGGCTATAAGTCCAGATGGGAGGTCATAACCACAGCAGGGCCCCTGGAGAACCCTTCCACAGTATCCGGTCAAGGTCCTCCTCCTGTCTTTGGAATGCCCTGAGATCCCCCTTCTGGGATGGCCTGCACCTTCCTCTCCACTGTTTGATGAGGCCGCTCCTTGGCTTTTTTACTTATCCCAATGTCAGGCCTCTCACAGCCATAGGAAGGGCTTCTGGAGGATTGGGAAGAGTGTCTGTGTCCTGTGGGGCCCATAGATAGGGATGAACTGATCCTTGGCGCTAACCCTGCTGGGTTCAGAGCATACAAATTGGCTCACTGCCACCCACCAGCATACCCAGAGGGACCTCAAAGATTGCCACCCCCACATTTCACAGGTGGGCACACTGAGTTTCAGAGAGTCTGGACAGAAAGCACAGAAGCTAGAGGTTTTTCCTCATTCCTTTATTATATCCCACCCTGGCTTTCCCCAGACCTGGTGAAAGAGCCCTTCAGACAAAGCCAGGCAGGCTATGGGAGCTGGAGCTGAGCCACAGGCAGGGAGCCCAGCATTCAGTTGAGGCTCCCACCCCAACCTGAGGTAGGTGAGTGAGGGTTCACGGCTGAAAGTGCTGTCCTGACCAGACACACTTGGGGAGAAGCATTTCCCCATAGAGGTGACATGGCACAGACCATGTATCTGTGCTGGGACTATAGGTGTGCTCAGATGATTGTGTGCACAGGTCCCTTCCGTGCAAATCCACATTGTGAATGGAGGGCTGTGTGCATGTGTATGGTGTTGAATGTTGGGTTGTGTGCATGAGACACCGTGTGATACCTGCACACTATACACATGTTGCTTAATGCCTGTACCTGCCAGGGGGTGCAGGCCCAGGGCTAAGTTTGGCACCCAATCAGGAGCATAGAGTCAGAAAGTCATAAGGCAGCAGGTCTTAAATTTAAGTCCCAAAATGGCCCAGGAAGTTTACCGTCTGTGCAAATCACATGGTCAGCACTGAAGCTTTAGTTTGAGAGTTCTAGGGTGGGCCTAAGTGTCTGCATTGTCTGTAAACTTCCTGGGGAAATCTCCGGCCCAGAAGAGACAGGGCTTGAGCAGAACTGTCCAAAAGAACTTTCTGCAATGATGAAAATGTTCTCTGCTGTCCTGCTTGGCAGCCACTAGCCACATGTGTCTATTGAGCAGTTGAAATATGGCTAGTTCGACTGAGGAACTAAATTTTTTATTTTATTCAATTTTATTTAAATTAAATTTAAATAGTCACCTGTGGCTAGTGGCTGCCACATTGGAGAGCCCAGATTGGGAAACTGAGGCAGTGGACGGATAATAAGGACCCAAAGAGAAGCACAAAGCCAGGGTACAGGTGTGTGGGGGGGACCCTTCTCAACCAGAAATGGCTGAGACTGGGATGGGGCTCCCCTGGAGTATGTGGCTGGAGTCAGATCCTAGAATTGCACAGATCTCTCCTAGGGTCCATCCACTAGGAACTGCCAATAAACTGTTATCTGCCTGACTGAGAGGGCTGGAGACTTCCTGGGGAGACTCCGATGGGCTCCAGCCCGAAGCCTCATGCTGAGTCCAGCCAGGAGCCAGGGCTGAAGGTCAGGATGTCTTCATGTTCTCCTGCAGACCCAGGGTGGAGCTAGTGGCTGCGGGGTCACGCTTATCCTGTGTGTGCAGTAGGAGGGATGCAAGTCAGTCCTGGGGAAGCAGCTGCCCCCCAAAACAACCCACAAGCCAGAGGCTTTTGAAGAAGCCCACTCAGGGAGCTCTCTTACCACCCCTGGTCCCATGTTCTCCGCGTATTTGAACTTCTTCTGCTTGTAGTAATGCCTCTTGGGCAGGATGTGGAGCAGCAGCAGGTCACAGAGAACTGTGGCCTGGGGGCGAGGAGGGTGTGGGTACAGCATGGGAATCAGGGGGCAGGTACAGAGCCTTCCACATCCCTCCTCAGTTTCTGCTGACAGAGTTGCCCTGGCTGCAGCTGCCTTTCTCTAGAGCTTAATATTGTTGTGGGGGGGATGAGGCACTGCATACCCTCAGGGCACCAAGACAGCCACACCCCATATCTGTCCTGTCCTAACTCTGGGCCTCAGCTATCTTTTTTTTTTTTGAGACAGAGCCTCAAGCTTTCACCCTGGATAGAGTGCCATGGCATCACAGCTCACAGCAACCTCCAATTCCTGGGCTCAAGCGAGTCTCTTGCCTCTGCCTCCCAAGTAGCTGGGACTATAGGCACCCACCACAACGCCCGGCCATTTTTTGGTTGCAGCCATCATTGTTTGGCGGACCCAGGCTGGATTCAAACCCGACAGCTCAGGTGTACGTGGCTAGCGCCTTAGCCCGCTGAGCCACAAGCGCCGAGCTGGGCTCAGCTATCTGAGCTATACTGTGGATCTAGGGTGGTGGGCTGGCCAGCTGCTGGCTCAATAATGAATAGACAGCATCAAGTTTTAGGGTGAGGGGCTTGCTGCTACTGAGTGGTAAAGAGGAGGGGCTGACCTCAGCACAGTGATCTGATAACCCAAACACTTACCACCCCAAAAATGCCAATCCCAGAGCCAATGGTGGTCATTGTGGGGATGATATCAAACTTTCCGGCCTGGTGGTAGGACCCAGGGAGAGAAGGGTCAACAGTCAGAAGGGACCAGCCTCGGAAAGGCCAATCCTGAGACAGGGACTTCCCCACTCCTTGGCTATGAGCTTTCCCCACTGCCTGCTGCCCAGGGCTCTGACTGTACACAGGTAACCAGCTACCAGTCAGCAGACCTGGGTTTTGACATTGTGACCTTGGCTCTGCCTCCCTGGACCCAGAGAAATTGTTGGGAAGACACAGTCACAGGCTGTGAAGCCTTGCCTTCAATATCCCCCAGGCCCCATCTATTATTAGCATGAATCCACCTGTCGTCCATAACTGCAGACACCACAGCCATTCACAGGAACGGAGAACATGTCTCAACTGCCAATCCCCTCATACTGGACACTCACCTTGCCATCCACCAGGATGTCAAAGCGAATCCCAAACACTTTGAAGAGGTGACGGTAGTTGGTCCCATTCTCTGCGAAGTGCCTGGCAAACCTTGGAGAAGGGATGAGGTGGAAGGAGGCTGATGTGGGGCTGGCCTCAGAGCATCAAAGATGCAGGCACCCTTAGAGGTCTGTGGATACAGCCCCATCCCGACCCCAGGCAGGCTCCCAGGCCTGATTCCAAGAATGCTGTACCCAACTCTTGCCCCAGTTCCAGATCTCAACAATTTGCCCAGCTAGTCCCAGACAGGTTGGCCTCAATGCATCTGAGACTCAGGAGCAGGGGATTCAGGCCTCCAAGGTATTTCTCCCTGCTGGTTTCCTGTTTGGCCATTTGGGCAGAATAGGAGCTACCTAAGGTCCTCTGCTCCCCTCTGGGGACATTTGCTCAGCCCCGTGGGGTTCTAAAAGTAGAAAATCCCACAGGAACACAAATAAGGATATGTTGGAGGGGACCTGGCAGGCACCTGAAGTTGAAGCCTTGAGACAGACTTTTCTCCTCATACAGCCCATGAAATTCGTAGATAGGTTTGCAGTGTCGTACATGCCAATCCAGGTCACAGTCCCAGTCGATGGTGATGCCAACCACCCCACCCTACCAGAAACACAGGCATTTAAGATCTGGGATTTTGGAATCAAGAAACTCCTATCTTATATCTGGTTCTAGCATGGTCTTGAAAAGGGAATATTTTTGTTTGAGAAAAGACACTGAGACTCTGCTTTGGGGTAGAGGTCCTGTCACCCTCTCTGGCCTCACCACCCTCCCATCACACTCTACAGTCCAGTTCTCTGACCATTTCTAGAATACAAGTTCTTCCTATCTCAGGGCCTTTGCACCTGCTGTTTTCCTCTCCCTTGTTTTCCATAGGCCGGCTTTTTCTCATCCTTCCCTGACAATCACCCCCAATCTAAAATCTTTGTTATTCCCTACTGTTGAGGGAATAACTGTATGTTTTCTTTTAGGACATTTGTCACTTTGTAATCAATCCCATGTTTATTTTGTGTGATCATTTATTAAGTCATCTCCTCCAAAACTATAAGCTCTAGTAGGATAGAGCTGTCTGTCTCACTTGTACCTGACTCCTGGGTTCCTAGCATAAGTCACAGTGTGGGAGGCAAGCAAGTAAATAGCGGTTGAATGAAAGAGTAAATGCAGATTGGGAAGAGAACACTTGAGGAAGAGAAGCTCCTCTGGGACAGGTGGGGGAGGGCTGAGCAACAGAAGAAGAGTTGGGAGGTGCTCAGCAAAGGAGGCAGGAAACTGGGCAACTTGGTACTAAGAAATTTCTAGAGGGGGCTGGCAAGGAGATCTTTAGAAACAGGGGGGATCTAACGTGCAGCTGTTAGGTCATAAGTGTTGCTGTGATGTAACCCCCTCTCAGGGGTCAGCCAACTTTGAAACCCCCTCCAGTAGCAGCCAACTGAAGCCTGTGAATGGAATCTGGCCACATCCATTGCACAGATCATCTGTGGCTGCTTTCTGCAACAGCTGACTTGGGCAGTTGGCATGGAGACCATACAGCCTGTGAAGCTGAAAATATTTACTGAATTTTGAAAGAAAAAGTTTGCTGACCTTTGCTATAGACAAATTATGGTGGGGGGGGATTGTTTTTGTTTTTCTTTGGTAATGTCTCAGAAAAGGAATTATTTCCACCCCTGGATAGGCAGCTGCAAGAGCAGGGATAATAAGGAACATGTGGGAAAAGGTACATAGGTTTGCCACCTGCTGGGCAGTACTGAGGTATAGTCACAGATATGAACTCACTTGATCCTCCAGACAACTCCATGAGACTGGCACTATTGTTGTCCTCACTTGACAGGTGCAAAAGCTCAGATAAACTGCAGTTATGACACTCATCTGAATTGAAGCTGCTCATTAGGGCAGAACTGGGATTTGAACCCAGCCAGCCTGGACTGTGCTTATTACAAGGTATTGCTTCTCTCGAAACCCCAGGTGACTGTGACTCTCAGGGCACAGGATTTCTCAGAGCCAAGGGCTATGGGATTCACGTTGCTTTTATCTAATATTTTTTAAATAGCAGGACATCAGCAAACATGCAGGTACCAATGTCTGCCCACACCCATTCATTATGGGCACCTCCTTTGTACCAGGTCCATGCCAGATCTGACCCTCCAAGGGGCCCCAGTATTAGGGGACAGACCTAGACATATACTCAGCCCACACCAGGGAGGCTTGGGAGGATTAACTGGGCCTGAAAAGCCTTATGATCCTAGGGCCCAGCCCTCCCCACTTGCCTGGCACCATCCCCCATACCTTCTCAGCCAGGGTGCCAAAATTCTGGCCTGACTCTTGCACCACGTAGCCCAGTTTAAAGACAGGGCACAGCGGGTGCAAGGTCTTGTGATAGAGGCAGGTCTTCATGTAGGCGGCATCTACCTCCTCCACCAGGTTGCGCCTATAGAAATGGAGGATGTTAGCAGCAGCAATGTGCCCCCCAAGCTCTGGTGATCCCTCATGGGCTCCAGAAAACCCTGTTCTTCAGTAGCCCACCCAGGGACCCAGTCCAGGTTTTTGCCTCCAGAGAAAAACCAGCAGGAACAGAGGGAGCCAGAGACAGTTGAAACCAGCTGGAGCAGCATCGGGAGCCGCCTGCATTTCTGCCCACATTTCCCACGGACCTGTTGACCTTGAAGCGTGGAAAGCTGATGCTGTTCTTAATGAAGAGAGTGAAGTTCTCGGCCTCTCGAAGAAGGGCAGGGCTGGAGGAGACAACACTCACTCGCTACCCCTCCCCAGGAGTTTCCCTGTGTGCCCCATGCATGGTGGGGGTGGTGGGGATGGTGGGGGCTGGGGGAAGTGAGAGCACGCAGGATCCTCCTGCAGCCTTGATGGTGGTGAGGTGGTGTGCTGTAATGGTAGGCTCACTGCCTCTGATCCGGGGACAGAGGTAATCTTTGGCCTGGGCCGTACGGATAGAGTGAGGATGGGGTCAGAGAAAGAAAGGGGACACAGATCCTTTCCAGATCAAATCCCTCTCTGGACTGGGGATCCTGTTCCTAGCTCCTTGGAAGGACAGGGTGTTACCGTGGAACATTGTCATCCACTTCCACCGGGCACCAGCCAAAGATCTCACATGTCTTCACAGTGTCATTGAAGGGCACACACTTGCCCGTGCGGATGCCTGGAACGAGGGAGAAAGCCCTGGGTGCCCACCCCAAGCCAGAGGTTCCTGGCTCCTCTTCCAGGATCCCCCAATAAGAGACAATCTAAGAGGAGCTGGAGGACAGAAATGTGACTGGGTCCAGGATAAGGCAGACCAACCCAGGGTGGCAGGAGTTCCCTAGAGAAGGACAACTTGGCAGGAGGGGTGTGGCAAGAGGCAGGTCAGTGCCAGGATGGGCCAGCAGGACAGCAGGGCCTGGAGCTGAGGGGGCTGTGGAGGGGACAAGAGGCTGCCTTACCTTGGGCCTTCCTTTCTGCCTTCCCAGGGGTGCAGCCACTGTCATCCCTGCACAGGCCCCCTTCCGGGTGCTGGGGGAGGGGAAAGCTACTGGCCCCAGGACCATTGTGTGGGATCCTGAGAAGATCCCCCCTCCCATATTCTCAGGGCCCTAGGGAGGGCGTGGGGCAGTTTCAGACCTCTTTCCTCCTGCCCATGGCTGTGGGTGGGAAGTTGGGGGATGAGATTGGCACTAAGACTCTGCCTCCTGCTTGGCACCCCCCTGGGAGGGAAGACTCAGCACCATCAGGGTTGACAGTTACTTGGTGTTAATCTATGCCTAAAATTCTACCAATGGGGCCCCTGCAGGAAGCCCTTCAGCTTCACCTCCAATGCCCAAGGGGACCTTCTCTTCATGGCATTTTTTCATATGGATCTAAGAAGGAGAGTGGGTAGAAGTTCTCACCTCTGCACAGTGGCCTTGAACCTGCTTTGGGGTCATAATGAAGTTGGTCATGACCACGAAGGAGCTGTCCCCCTGAAAGGGAACAGGAGGGTGGGGCAGGGCTGGGAGCTGGGAAGAGCAGCCAGGGAACCCACACACTGGCCCAACAAGCCCCTCAGAGCCCGCACGACACCCAGCAGTCTCTGCACCCGTGATGTCAAAGTGGGTGATGTTACCAGGCTGTTTCTGCCACTGGTTCACAGTCAGAGAAACTGAGGTCCAGAAAGAGATAGAAACAGGATGGTCCCACGGGAAGGTGGGACACAGCCCCACCCAGCTCTGAGCCAGGCCCTGTGAGTAGAAGGTGCTCACCTGGGCTGGGAAGACGTAGTCCGCCACATCCCAGACCTGGGGGTCAAGGCCCGGGAGCTGGGTCACAGCCAGGCCCTTGAGCTTCACAGACACACTGCTGATGAGGCCGCTTGACGTCTGGTAGCCCTTCTCATAGACAAACACCCACCTGGGGGGCAGAGGACCATAGGGAGTTGTGGTTCTGGCCCCAGCCCAACGTGTCATGGACTTACCCTTGCTCTCCCTGGGCCTCTGAGCCACTGTGTGCTCCTGATGCTAAGTCTTGGACAGGAGGCAGGACATCCTCACCTGCTGCCCCCTGCTGGCCGGTGCCTGCAGTCTACTAATTCTGGGGGAGGAGGTGACCTAGATGCTTTCAGAAACTTTTCCAAGAGCAGTTTTCTGGGACCTGGAGACCCCAATCCTCCTTCTCAGGGAGCTCTTTGCTTCCCGAGGTTCTCCACCAAGAAACAGCTTCCACCACGAGGATGCTGGCTAAGAGTCTGGCCTTTGGTGCCCAGTAGCTCTGATCTGAAACTTAGCTCCCCTATTCACTGGCCACTGGCTGTGTGTTTTGGGGAAGGCTATTAAATCCTCCCTGTCACAGCTTTCTTTCCTTTTCTTTTCTGTTCTTTTCTGTTCCTTTTTATTCTCTTCTCTTCTTTTTCTTATCTTTTCTTTCTTTCTTTCTTTTTTTTTTTTTTTGAAACAAAGTCTTGGGCATGGTGGTTCATGCCTATAATCCCAGC
>CAUYRH010100334.1:0-23427 GCA_963574655.1 Perodicticus potto | reverse complement strand
AATTGTTGGAGATTCATTGAGGGCACAAGAAACCAGGTTACACTGATTGCATTTGTTAGGTAAAGTCCCTCTTACAATCATGTTTTCCCCCCAAAAGGTGTGCACACACCAAGACCCCACCCCCCTTGCTCCTTCCCTCTCTCTGCTCTTCCTTTCCCCACCCCTCCCTCATTCTTTCTCTCTGTGCTCTCCCCTTCCCCCATCCCCACCATGTAATTAATTGTCATTAGTTGTCCTCATATCAAAATTGAGTACATGGGATTTATGCTTCTCCATTCTTGTGATGCTTTACTAAGAATAATGTGTTCCACTTCCATCCAGGTTAATACAAAGGCTGCAAAGTCTCCATTTTTTTAAAAGGCTGAATAGTATTCCATAGTGTACATATATCACAGCTTGTTAATCCATTCCTGGATTGGTGGGCATTTAGGTTGTTTCCACATTTTGGCGATTGTAAATTGAGCTGCAATAAACAGTCTAGTGCAAGTGTCCTTACGATAAAAGGATTTCTTTCCTTCTGGGTAGATGCCTAGTAATGGGATTGCAGGATGAAATGGTAGGTCTAGCTTGAGTTCTTTGAGAGTTCTCCATACTTCTTATCAAAAAGGTTGTATTAGTTTGCAGTCCCACCAGCAGTGGTACCTTTGCTTTCTGATGAATCAATATTCACAAACTTTGCTTCATGCACAAAATTATCTAAAATATTGTATAAAATTAGGGCTCATGCCTGTAATCCCAAAACTCTGGGAGGTCAAGGCAGGTGGATTGCTGGAATCAGGAGTTTGAGACCAACCTGAGCAATAGCGAGACCCCATCTCTACTAAAAATAGAAAAACTAGCTGGACATTCTGGCAGGTGCCTCTAGTCCCAGCTACTCAGAAGCCTGAGGCAGAAATGTCTGAGCCCAAGAGTTTGAGGTTGCTGTGAGCTATGATGCTATGGCATTCTACTCAGGGCTACAGAGTGTGAGTCTGTCTGAAAAAGAAAAATAAAATAAAAATAAATAAAACAAAATATTGTATAAAATTTCCTACAGGCTATCTGCATAATGTATTAATAAATTTCATGTTCAGACATAGGTCTCATTCCCAAGATATCTACCTATATGCAGATATTCCAAAATCTTAAAATAACCCCACATTGGAAATACTTCTGGTGCCCACATTTCTGACAAGAGATACTCAACCTATACCCCAAATTGCTAATTTCGATCATTTTTCTTATCGGAATTCCTATAATATCCTTTTGTTCAGATGTTAGGCTGCTCAGATAAGTCCTTTAATTTTTAAAAATCTTTTAACATCTCTTCTCTCCTATATTGTATTTAAAAGACTTCCCTATTTTATCTTTTATTCCTCGATGTTTTCATTTATGCCCTCACATTTGTTATAGTTAAGAGCTCCCATATTCTCTGAATATCCCTCATTGGTATAGCATCCTGTTCTTATTTCACATATGCAATGTTTTGTTTCTCTCTGTCTTGAAATAACAGACTTTTAAAAAAGTTTCTTCTGCAGGCTGCATTGTCTCTCTTTTTACTGCATTCCTTTTTCCCGTTTTGCATTTTGTCTTCCTCTTTCATGTTATGAGATGTTCTGCAAATGACTGTTGATCTTTGCCCAAAAGAGTTGAACAAGAGCTCTGTGGATGTGGGCTGGGCTTGTCAGCAGGTGTATTACCTGGTCAGGCAATAAAGCAATTGTCCATCCACATCTTCAGGGCAGCCCAAATGACAGTCTCTGAAGGTCTACAACCTTAGCTAGTGGGTTTCTCTAGAGAGGTTGGATTGGTCTGGTTTCTTCTCAGTGGAGGGCAGTAAGGGCATAGCATGGCTGCCTGTGATGAGGGACTCCCCACCAGGCCTGTGCTTTCCACTCATCTTTTCCCCTGTCTTTAGAACCCCTAGGCTACTCATTCCTAGGTTCTCATTCTCTGGCTCTGGGTATGAAGAGCTTACATGTGGACAATCCCCTCAATCTTTTCTTCTGATTTCCATTTGCCTGAAATATTGTTTTCCATCTCTTTACCCAGAGTCTTGTTTTTTCCTTCAAGGTTAGGTGTGCTTCCTGTAGATAACATATAGATGGCTTATGTTTTTTTATCCAATTGGCCAGCCTGTGCCTCTTCAGTGGGGACTTCAAGCCATTGGCATTTATTGAGAGAATTGATAAGTGTGGCTGAGTTCTATTCACCTTATTTTATGAAAATGCATTGCTTATTTTTGTCCTTTGTGCCATTGTGGAAGCTGAGTTTTGTCCATCAGTTTCTGGTGTTTACTTTGCTGGTGGTCCATTGTGATGGAGGTCCATCAGTGTGGAGAATAGGTCTAAGTATTTCCTAAAGAGATGGTCTTGTTGTGGTGAATTTCCTCAATGTTTGCATATCAGTAAAATACTTGATTTCTCCATCAACTCTGAAGCTTAGTTTAGCAGGATACAGAATTCTGGGCTGAAAATTGTTTTATTTAAGAAGGTTAAAGGTAGGTGAGCATTCTCTTCTGGCTTGGAAAGTTTCAACTGAATAGTCTACTATCATTTTGATGGCTCTGCTCATGTAGGTCAATTGGTGCTTATTCATGACTGCTTGCTGAATTTTATTTTTCGTCTTGACTTTGGACATGTTCATTACAATGTGTCTTGGAGATGCTGTATTTGTGTTGACATGACCTGGGGTTTGATATACCTCTAAAAGGTGTGTTTGGAATCTTTATTGAAACTTGGGAAATTTTCATTTATGATATCCTCCAGTTGAGCTTCCATTTCTTTAGGACATTCTTGTTTCCTTCAGGGATATCTATAATTCCTATGTTCAAATGCCTTCTGGGGTCCTATAATTCTCTTAGTGCGTGTTCTGCTTTCTTTCTCTTCTTTTCTGCTTCTTTAACTATCTGGGTTAGCTCAGAAGCATTATCTTCTCCTCTGTGGTGTAATCTGTTATTGACACTTTCTACTGCATCTTTAAATTTCCTGATAGAGTCCTTCAATTCCTTAAGCTCTGTCATATCCTTTTTATATTATTCCTATCTTTCATCCTTTTTTGCTTGTTTGTTTTTCCACTTTCTCATCAATTCCCCTTATTTCCTTTACCATCCAAATTTTAAATTCTTTTTCTGTCATTTCTATTAATTATAGGTGGAATCCTCTGGAGTAGCTGCCTTATTGTCCTTTGTTGGAGGTTCTGTGTTTTGGTTTTTCATGTTGTCAGAATTTTTCTGTTTGTTCCTCCTTGTGTGTGTTTTTTTCTTGTTCATTTCCTTCCCCTACATTTTCCTTCTCATTACCTTCTTCACTTTAAGTTACCTTGTCTCAGAGCTTAGATGTTGAAGTGGCCTTTGGTATAAGGCAAAAAGGAAGAGAGGAGTAAAGAGCAAGAAGGGAGAAAGAAAGGAAAAAGATAAAGAGAAGACAGGGGGTGAAATAAAAGAATTAAAGAATGAGAGAGAAGAAAGACAGAAAGAGAGAAAGAGACCAACAGGAGAAATGGTGGTGACAGGCAGGGTGGTATGACCACACCTGCAAATCTCACCCTTTGGGGGGCCAGGCTGGGTGGGTTCCTTAAAGTCATGAGCTTTTTGCCAGTCTAGGGAAAAGCAAAACCCCACCTCCACTGTGAAAGAAAAACAAACAAACAAAAAACAAAAACAGCAGTATGTCACAGTGGGGACCTACTAGTATTATCTTTATAAAGGTAAAAATTAGAAGAACACCCTAGACTGGGAGCTTATGACTTCCTTGAGCCAGATTAATGTTGTGACCCATCCCCAGCCAGACCAATGCCATGATCCTGCAGCACTCAAGAGAAAAGCAAGAAAAATGATAATAAAAATAAAAATAGATAAAGAATATTAAAAAGATGACTATAAAAGATAAAGGAAAAAGAGGGGGATATCTTTTGTATGAGAAATTTATGTGTGAAAAATGAGAAAAATTGAAAAATATCTTCCAGAAGAGAGAAAAAAGGAGAGAAGTAAAAAGGGAGGAAAGAATAAAGGGGGCTGAAAAACCCTAACAAAAATGAAGAAGCCCAGGTGGTGTCTGTGGCTCAAGGAGTAGGGCACCAGCCCCATATACCAGAGGTGGCAGGCTCAAACCTGTCACTGGCCAAAAAAAATGCAAAATAAATAAATAAATAAATAAAATGAGGAAGCCTTTATTGTTGAAGAAAGTAAAAATGAAAAAATAAAAATACAACCAGAGGGAAAAAACAAAACCAAAGGCAATAACAACCAGAAAAACAAAAAAAGAACAGGAAAAAACAAAGGAAAAACTTGTGAAAAGGAGAAAAAAGAAGGAAGAAATTATATATATGTAGGTGTATAAAATACATGTACATATAGCAATGTATTACCTGGACAGCAGGTGGTGCTGTGGTGTTGAGATGGAGAACACACACACTGCTTTTACTATATATAAAATGGAAGCCAGAAGCCACTTTCTAGTTGTAGAGGGGATCAGGTCCTATCTTCCTGACTTATTTGCCCTCAATGAGGGCCTGGTCTCTTCATCAGCATTCAGTCCCCATGTGATTTGTGTCCTAAAGCTCTCACCAGTTTCCTTAGGAGGTATGTCAATAAGTGCCCCCTGGCAACAATGTGACCTTTGTGGGGATGCAGGGTCCACTTAGCTCATCCTAAGGATGGTTGCCTGAGCTCAGCAAGCATGCCAGAGCCAGCCATGCACTAGGACCCTGTCACCTGTTCCTCCTGCATGGCCTTTCCACAATGGTACCTCTCAATTAGCACCCAAGCTGATGGGAGATCCATGCCGCCTGGTATTCAGTCTTGGCTGCTGGATGCTGCTTAATTACCCTCACTTGTTTAAGCAGTTTAAACTGCTCACTGAAGCTGTTTACTACAAAATCAATAAGCTGCAGGACAGCCCTTTCCTCTCCCCAGACTTGTGAGGCTGGTCGGCTGGTCCCTGTATGCAAGCACTTGCCTCCTGTGCCAGCTCTCCTCAGCTCCAGACCTCCTCCTCTACTCCTAAAGTCCACCGCTGCTTCACTGTGCCCTTGGAGTAATGTCTCTGTGTAAGTTCCTCCAGTCAGAGATGGCTGGAGTTCTAGTTCCCCTGTCTTGCCAAGATTGGCTAGTAAGGAACTGTTTCTAATCCACCATCTTGCTCCACCCCTGTTTGTTTTATTTTTTGAGACAAGGTCTTAGTCTGTTGCTGGAGTAGAGTACAGTGATGTCCACATAGCTCACTGTAAGCTCATATTCCTAGGTTTAAGCAATCCTCCCAAGTAGCTGGGTACTATAGGTGTGCACCATAACACTCAGGTAATTTTTTTCATTATTCTTTTTTTTGTAGAGGCAAGATCTTGCTGTATTGCCCAGGCTGGTCTGAACCTCCTGGACTCAAGTGATCTCCCACCTTTACCTCCCAAAGTGTTGGGATTACAAGTATAAGCCACCATGCCCAGCCTTGCTTGTGTAAATTATGCCTTTTTTGACTACTTTTCTGTCATTTTAGTGGATTGTTTGGAAGAAGTGGAAATAAATGTATTAATTTACTCAGCAATGTTCATGTGGAAGTAGAGACTTTTTTTGGAACATTTAAATAATAACGCCACTGATGACAACAAAGACAATAATAACTGTCCATCACTCAGTTGATCAGGTGTCTTGTAGCTGCTGTCTCATAATGATGACCCAGGAGCTAAGCATCCTTTTTCCTATACCATAGATGAAGAAAGAGAAGCTTTGCAAGGCTAAGTTGAAAGCAGTATTCTGCTGAGTAGAGAAGACCAGGTAGGGTCAGGTCTGTCTCTGAGCCCATGTAGTACCTAACGCCTACATGTACATAAACACACCCAGGAGTGAGTGTAACATCACACAATCAGGCTATAAACAGCACTTTGTAGCTTCCTTTTCTGATTTAACTATAGGTTTTGGATATCAGTTTACATCAGCCCATGTAGATCAACCGCTTTCTTGTACACCAGTACACAATGACACATACCAAAATGTGCTCTCAAAGCTTCACAGTTCCTTAGCCATGTGACTTGACACAAGTCAAGTGTTCTTTTGGGCTTCAGATTCCTCATACTAAAAACTGGAGGGTTCCTTCTCATACAATTTCATTATATGAAGTACAAAACTTGTCAAAGGTTCAAATATTCACTGTATTGGGTTGAATGGTAGGTGGCTCCCTCAGAAGATACACCCATGTGATAATCCCTGTAGCCTGTGAATGGGATCTTATTTGGAGTAAAGATCTTTTCAGATGTGATCACATTAAGGATCTTGAGGTCAAGAGATGATTCTGTATTTTCTCTGTGGGTCCTAAATCTAATGACAAGTGTCCTCATAGGAGACACACAGGGTGGGCAACGTGGCTGTGGAGGCAGAGATTGGAGTGATGTGGTCACAAGCCCAGGAAACCCACAGCCACCAGGAGCTGAAGAGACAAGGAAACTGTCGTTCCTAGAGCCATACAAAAGAGTATGGCCCTGCCAACACCTGGATTTCAGGGTTCTGGCCTCTGGAACCAAGAGAGAAAATATATTTCTATTGTTTAAAGACACCAAGCTTGTGGGTAATCTGGTACAGAAATCTACATGTAACACACACCATTGGAAAACAAGAAATGTAAAACCCTTGTGGATGGGAACAAATGAAGCCCTCTCGGCAACAATGCTAAGCTGAGCAAGTTGAAACTTGCCTAGCTGAATCAGAAAGGATGTTGTCATCTGCTTCTTGGAAGTGAAATAACGGACCATAGAACAATCTGTCTCAAAACTGTCATAGGGACCCACGTAATATATATCATTGGGAAAAGTTTTAAAAGAAGGGACAAGTTTAGACCTTCTCAGGACTCTCCCATATGTGGTCAGTGGATACCTGTCAAACCCTGGCCTGGCTTCTGGAGATCCAGTACAGCAATCTTAGGTCAATGTTTATGCCAAAGGCTGGACTCATTTCTAGCAGGTCCTGTAGTTTTCCCTGCAGGGTTTTTGTGGAAACTGCCTGTCTCCATCTCAGGGCTATATCTCTTTTTGAGATGGGACTCACACATTATATGAGGCTCTGTGCCAGTCTAATATGAGGCTCTGTGCGAGTCTCGGGTAACACCATCCTGGTAGAGAATTACAGCTGTGAAATCAGCCCTGGCCCCCAGAGTCCAAGAGAGAGGAGAGAGTCTCTTGGCCTGTTCTTGAAATAGGGAGACCTCTGTGAGTGTCAGGATGGAATGTTCATTTTGAACCCCACCCTATAATTGAGACCTAGAGGCTCAGAAAAGACAAGTGACTTGCTGAAGTCATGCAGCTGGCCAGTGGTGGGGCTGGAATTGAACCCAAGCTAGACGCTGTGTCACTTGACTCCAAACTCTTGCTTCCATTTTCTTTTGGTGTGTACCGGTGTCTCTGAGACCTGGAAATATTTTCCAATTCATGGACTGAAGCAACGTGGCTATGGTCTCCAGATGGTCAAGTGGAGTACTTTGAAGGTAAGAATAGTGATATTCAGTAAGGAGGTACATAGCGCTGTTTCTAGAATGAATTTGTGAACTTAATGGTCCAACCTCGTATAGGGACTCTTTGCCAGTCATTTTCTCTCTTGCTCTCTTGTTCTTTTTCACTCTCTCTAAATTTCCACCTCTGTCTGTCTGCCTTCTTTAAGTCTGAGCCAGCACAAAGTCCTCTTTCTCACCCCTCCCGCAGTCCCTTCATTCCTATGGGGTTTTCCAAGCCTAGGCCTTGTAGAGGTCAGATGTTCTGGGTCTGGGGACCTCTTAAGCCACAAGTACAGCTTCTTGTATGACCCAGTGCCTGTCTCAGTGACAGACTGAAGACATCACTGGCTGAGGCTGGGTACAAACCCCCAGTCAACATGAAAAAGATGTCGGGAATCTGAAAAAATATATGTTTTGGTTGGAGCCTACCTTAACCCTTCATGAACTATCTGAAAGTCTTTTCATTTTGTTTTGTTTTGTTTTGTGTGCAGATTATCTGAGAACTGCTTGGCACTTGGGAATTTTCCATTGGCACGAGCTGAGCCTACTGGTGCCAGGAAAGGAGAGAAGAAAGTCAGACAAAATGGGCCCTGCTCTCCTGCCAGTCTCAATTTGGGAGACTTTTTCCATCCTTGAGGCCATTTGTGAGAAATCAAGCTCCAAGGCCTTCTAGGGAAAATCTCTGAGCTTTTGATTCTTCCGCATGGAAATTCTCTGCATTTAAATATTAAGTGGTGCCATGAGAAGGGTGTGGGCCAGTGAGGCCAAGACCATTGTGAGTACTTGTTTTTTCTCCTTTGTCTTAAGGAGGCAGCATGAAAAAGTTTACAGTCTGAAAAGCCTCACAGTCTGAAAAAGCTTCATCAAACTGCGGCTTTGCTACTTATGGTGTAGCTTGGAGAAATTGTGTCATCTCCTGAGCCTCAGTTTCCTGCTCTCTAAAAGAGCTAATGAGTCTTACTTCACTGAGTTTTGTGAGCATGGCTGTGGCTTCCATGTGAGTTCTGTGGTTTTCTTCTTTCTGGTCTTTGTGTGTGAGTGTGTGTGTGTGCGCGTGTATGTGAATCTTTTATGAATGAGGGGCTTGGTGGAGACAGTTTTCCTGCAGAGACTGCGGGGGTTCCACTGCCTAATCACCTACTCAGCAAAGGGCCTTTCTGGTGTCAATCAAATGAAACTCGGAAGCTGAATCGTGAAGGGTGGGCACTGGGATGGTGGGAGAGGAGTCTCCTTCACCTCTTTGGATTAGAGTTCATATCCAAAGGTGGGTGTATCTGGCAGAGTGGCATTCCTGGTAATAGGTGCTGAGATGATGAATAGAGCAGGGCAGAAGCCAGGATGGCGTAGCCTGCTGATATGATGTCATTTCACATTCCTCACTATATTTAATTCCCTTATGAAATCTTTTGGCCTTTAGGGAAGAAAAAATCCTTTTTTTTTTTTTAGATAGGATCTTGTTCTGTAACCCAAGCTAGAGTGCAGTTATATTATTATAGCTCACAGCAGCCTCCAACACCTGGGCTGAAGCAATCCTCTGGCCTCAGACTTCTAAGTAGCTGGGACTACAGGTGCTTGCTACGACTCCCAGCTAATTTTTCTGTTTTTTGCAGAGATAGGGTCACACTTTTGCTCAGGCTGGTCTTGAACTAGCTCAAGCGATTCTCCTACCTCAGCCTCTTAGAGTGCTAAAATTATAGGTATGAGCCACTGCACCCAACCCAAGGAAAAAAAAATCCTGTTAGAAGCTTTGGGTTGCATCTCATCTGTGCTACAGGATGTGAAAGGGAAGAGTCTCTGTAAAAAGAGTAAAAATGTGTGGAATCCTTGAGCAGACTAATAATTTACCCTTCAAACCAACGTTCTCTAGATGTTTACTTGCTATTCATGCTGGGGAAGGGGGCAGGCATAGGGAAATGGGATCCCTGGTGGCTATCTCAAGATCTCTGTTGCTTTCAAAGCAATTCTACTCTGTTACAGTTTGGTCAGGGTTGGGTTTGAACGCACCACCCTCAGTATATGGGGCCGGTGCCCTACCCACTGAGCATAGGCGCCACCCAAAGCAATTCTACTCTGGCTCAAACTTGCAGCATTCAAATTCTGCAACTAATCAAACCTAATCTCCATATTAGATTAGATCAACTATCTTTTCATCATCCAGGTTGATTTTGGGGGTCTTCTTTTTCAACCTTCAGGGCCCATCACAGAATTCTTTCCAGTTATACTGCCCTTGAGAGAAGTTTTGCTAGGTATAATTCCCTTCATTGCGTTTTTCCAAGGGTGATTTGGCCCTTCTCAGAGGCTAGTTTTAGGGAAGTGCTCAGCTGTTGGCCCTTAATCTACCTTTGCAAGGGCATCTAAGGAGACCACTACTTCACCTAACCTCCCCAGACCAGAGAGGTGGGTCATAGTAGCAGTAACCAGTAGCATTCTCTCTTGAAGTAGAGAGAATTGGGACTGGTAGGTCCCCACTTCTTCCTTTGAAGGAAATTCTCTGTTGAAAACTTGAAAGTTGAGAGTTTCTTTATATCAGGGAAATTGGCAGTTTCTTAGCGTTTTAACATATAACACAGGCCTGGCATGAGCAGGCATTTGCAGTGTCTATAAGGGTGGGATTTAGAACCAAACCTTCTGGTTTCAAATACTATTACTTCCAGCTATGTGACTTTGGGAATGTTACATAAGCCACTCTATCCTATTTTCCCATCTGTAAAATAGGGATTATAATAGTACTTACTTTATTTGGTTGTTGTGAGGATTAAATGAGATAACACTTTTAAAATGCTAGCACTGATATGGCACAGTGTAGGTAGTCAGAATAATGCCCCCCCCAATCTCCATATCCTAATCCCCAGAACCTGGGGATGCATTAGGCTCATGGCCATGGGGAGTGAGGGAAGGCAGATGCAATTAAGTTTGCCCATCAGTTGTCCTTGAGATGGGGCGATTATCCTGAATCATCTCGGTGTCCGTATGTAATCAATCGGGTCCGATAACTGGAAGAGGGAGGCAGAGACAGAAACCCAAGAAGGACGGCTCAAGAAGGATTAAGGTAGAAGTTTCTGGTTTTAAAAATGGAGGCGCCATGAGCCAAGAAATGCAGGTGGTCTCTAGAAACTGGAAAAGGCAAGGGAAATCTCCAGAAAGGAGCATAGCAGCTCTGCTGGCACCTTCACTTCAGACTCAAGTTGGACTTGTGACCTACAGAACTGCAGGAACTTACTTTTCTGTTATTTTAAGCCACTAAGTTCATAGCAATATATTATGGGATCAGCCAAAAGCTAATAAATATATGGTAGGCATCCAAGAAATATAAACTTTCGATTTTTCCTTTACAACTGTTCTGGTTCTTCTCTCATTCCCCAGAGAGCAGAAATCATGAATTTATTTGCAATGACCAGAATCATGCCAGGCATGTAGTAGTTGCTCTAGGACAGAAGAATCAACAATCCAGGATGAGAATCTTGGTAAAACAGCATTGGTTGTGTTCCAGTGTGAGAGGCTGAAAGATACTCCCCACAGGTGTGCATGTCCTAATACCTAGAATTTGTGAATATGTCACCTTACACCCAAAGGGTTTTGTGATTAAGTTAAACACATATAAGATAGAGTGATTGATAATTTCAAATGTTGACTGACTACGTTAAGAGATTCCCAGATAGCTGGTGAAATATTTCTGGATGTGTCTGTGAGGCTATTTCTGCCAGAGATTAGCACTAAATCAGTAGTGTGATTGAGTAAAGGATGTGTCTGTGAGGCTATTTCTGACAGAGATTAGCACTAAATCAGTAGTGTGATTGAGTAGTAGAATGAGTAAAGAAGGTCTGCTTTCACCAGCATGGGCAAATGTCATCCAATCCTTAAGGGGCTGAGCGGAACAGAACTCACTCTCTCTTCTTAAGCTGGACCATCCACCTTCTTCTGCCCTTGGACATCAGAGCTCCTTATTCTTGAGCCTTTGGAATCCCAGACTTATTGGAAGTTTTACCACCAGCTTCCCTGGAGGGGGTGGTCCTGAAGGTGTAAGACCTGAAGCCAATTCCCATAATAACCCCATTATATATCTCTGTATATCCTTCTGGAGAACTCTGGACAAATAGTATAAGTTTTTTCTTGCTGTGCAGCAATATTATCCCAAATTTAACATCTTAAAAGAATACATGTTAACTAACCTGGATTACCTGGGCTAGTCAAAGAAAGTTCTAAGTGTTTTTATAACAAGGCAACAGAAGAATCAGAGTCAGAAGTGATGGGATGATGGCAGCGGAGGGTAGAAGGTGCTTCCCTGCTGGCTCTGAAGGGAGAGGAGTGTGGGCCACCTCTGGAAGCTGCAAGGGACAAGAAAATGCTTCCTTCCCAGTCCTGCTGATGCCTCTCAGCTGACAGGCCCTGGGGCGGCCCCTGTGAGCTGACGTTTTTACTCTCATGTGATCCCCAGTGAGACTGACTTCACTTGCAGAACTGCAAGTGAATAAACGTATGTCATTTTAAACACTGACATTGTCATACTCAGTTATAACATCAGTAGGAAACTAGCACAGCTGGGCAGGTAGAAGGGCTCCCTGCTGAGCACACATCTGAAAGCCGAGCATGCTGCCCATTCGGAGAGGGACTAAGATTGTATTAGTTGTCTGTGACTGTGTAACAATGTCACCACAAACCTAGAAGCTTAAACACACTTATATTTGTTATCTTCTAATTCCTGTGTGTCAAGGGTCTGGGCACAGCAAGGCTGGGCCCTGTGCTCTGGGATCTCACAAAGCTGCACTCAGGTGTTGGCGGGGGCTGCAGCCTCATCTGAGGTTCAACTGGGGAGAGAGGCTGCTTCTGTGCTCACAGGTTTTGGCGGTGACCTGCAGGCTGAGGGAGGCTGGAGCTGCCCTCCATCTGCTACCATGTGGCCCCCTCACTGGACAGCTTACAACATGCATCTTGCTTTTTCACACCTGGTGAGGCAGAGGTTACAATCTTTTCGCGTATGTCCTGTCACAAATCATAGGCCCTGCCCATACGCAAGGGGAGGGGACCCAGGGTCTGTCTGCCATGACCACTCAGAGACAGTAAGAGGTGAAAGCAGGGATTCTTTCACCAGGGTAGCCATGTCATGTAGAGATGGAGTATGTTGGCTCAGGAGATGTGCTTTGGGTCACATTCCAACTATGGTACTTCCTGCCCTTGGGAAAGTTACTTAGCATTCTGACCCTCAGTTTCCTCATTTGTAAAATGGGTATGATAGAGTACCAGCCTCCTAGGACTCTTCTGAATGCTAATGATTCAGCCCTTAGGAGCCCCTGGGTCACTGCCACTCATGTTCACACCCCCAGTTTATTTTGCACCAAGTTGTAGATCCCAGGAAGTGGTTTGGTTTACAGCAGAGGGGGGGTCCTGTCTCCTGGGATCCATCCTTCTTGTTTCCTTTCAATCACAAAATCCCTCAGTTTTGTCTGGGACATGGGCATCTCGCTACAACCACTTTTCCTGGTTTCCCTTGCAGCAAGAATGATCATATGACCAAATTTTGGTTGAGGTAATGTGAGTAGAGCCTACAAAAGGACCCCTCCCCCATTCCATCTACCTGCCAGCAGGAATATGATGGCAGCACGCGCTGACACCGGTCATGGTGACAGCAGTGAACAAGAGGAAGGTGCCTGCTTCCCATCTACCCAGACTGTCCAGTGAAAAATAAACTGCTTTCTTCTCGAAGTCACAGTACTTGAGGTCGCTTGTTGAAACAGCCTCATCTGGATCTTATTTAACACCTGGTGCTTCACTGGCTTTCTCTGTGAAGACCATCATTTGAGTAGGATGAAGGGATGGATGGATGTGTGGGTCCAGCCGGAGCCTGCATTTTCAGAAAGCAGAGCAGGAGACAAAGGAGACATAGGCTCCTGCGTGAGGGCTTTACTGGGAAGTGTGGTCCCAGGTACAGGTGTGGGGGCAGGTTGGCTGGAAGGATGCACTGGCCTCAACACATGACTGCTTACCTGATCTCCACGAGGAACATCTCAGCAACCACTCAAGGGCAAGAGAGCACAGCAATTTTCCAACAAAGGTTAGTGCATTTGCTGTTAATTCCCTGCGTTTCTGGGCAGTGCATGTGCCTACACAGAGGCTTCCTGTGACGACCTGAGCCGATCTGCACCTGGATGTCACAGCTGGGGCTGGGATCAGAGACAGATGCTGCCAAAATGGTGTGAGGTGGTGACACGGCAGCCCCTGAGAGCCATCAGAGGCAGTGGCCAAGATGCCAATGCCTTCCTCCTTCTCCGGAAATAAAGGTGCCTGCGAGGCTGACAGTAGGGCTACCCTCCCTCTGAAGGCTCTAGGGCAGGGTCCTTCCTGTCTCTTCCTGCTCCTGTTGGCTGTAGGTGTCCCTTGGCTTGTGGTATCACTCAGGTTTCAGCCTCCACTCTCACGTGGCCCCCTCTGTCTCTGTGCCTCCGTGTGCAGCTTTTCCTTTCTGTCTCTTACGAGGACTTGCCATCGGCTTTAGGGCCCACCCCAAGTTCTCACCTTGAGGTGCTTTCCTTAATTACATCTGCAAAGACCCTTATTCCAAATAAGTTCATATTCCAAGGTTCTAGGTAGACACGTCTCTTGGAGACCACCATTCAACCCATTTCATCTACATTTTGAAAATTTGTTTGGGCACTTTCTGTTTTAAGGTTCTGAAACCCAACACCAACTAGCTTACCTGCAGTAAGGGCTAGCATGAGGCTGGGGAGGACAGAGTAGAGCTGACCTCACTCGTGATTAGGCCACACCCTTCCCTCTGCTTTGCTCTGTTGCCTTCTTCTGTGCCCTGGCCCTTTCCTCTCCCTATATTGACGAGCCTGCCCTGAGTAGGAGGGAAGAGCAGAGTTCAAGGCCACTCCCAGCTCTGGCTGACCCAAGCAGAAACAAAAGTGGGAGATTTTCCCTCAAGGTGACCCTATATGATGACAGCTCAGGCAAGGACTCTGATTGGCTCAGCTTGTAGTCAAAGGGATGGGGACTAGGATTCAAGTTCATGGAGATCTCTGGAGCAGGGGAAAGATGTCTGTGAGGAAAGAGGCTGCTGCTTCTGCAGGGATACTGGAGAGTAGTACCGTCCACACTCACCCGCTTAGTGTTCAAGGTCCCCCCGTTCAACTCCTGACACTCAGCCACCAAATAGCATGTTTGTCCCCAGATCCTTCACCCTGTCCTGCCCTGTGCCTGGCACGTGCTGTGTCCTCTGCCTGAGTGCTCTTGTTCAGGAAACCCTACTTCCCCGCCCCTGGCACAGACACCAGCCTTGGCTGAGCTGGTCAGTCCCTGGTGCTCTCCTGACTTGCCCGTGTCCGGCCGTCCTGAGGTTAATACCTTATGTCCTGTTGATCCATGTATCTCCCTCACTAAGCCCAGGCACCAGAGTTCAGGGCATGTATGCCGATGAAGGAATGAGTGAAAGGAAGAAATCTCGGACAAGCTGGGGAAAGAAAGGTGGCAGGAAGTGCGTGAGGGCAGCTCGGGGCAGGGGTTGTGTTAGTTTCCTGTGGCCAGTCTATCAAATTTCCACACACTGGTGACTTAAAACATTAGGAATTTAGCCTCTTACAGTTCCAGAGGCCAGAAGCCTGAAATTGAGGTGCCGCAGGGTTCACTCCGTTCAGAATCCTGGGGAAGAGCCATCCCATGCCTGGGCCTCAGCTTCGGAGGATGCCCACAGTCCTTGCCACTGCTTGACACATCACTCTGATCTCTTCCTCCATCACCATGTGGCCTTCTCTTCTCTGTGTGTGCTTTCACATGGCCTCCTGACAAGGACACCAGTCATTGGATTTAGGGCCCTCTCCAATCCAGTACGACTCAAGTGATTACGTCTACAAAGACCCTATTGCCAAATAAGTTAACTTACTGAGGCTCTAGGTGGACACGAATTGTAGACCAATACGGTCTAGAGGGCTCTGCCCACTGCTCAGGACATCTGCTGAGACCTTACCACTCTCCTCCTTCTGTCTGCTTTCTGTGCCAATCTTCCAAACAAATTACTTGCCCCCAAACCCTGTCTCAGTCTGTGCTTTGGGGGACATAAAACTAAGTGGTAGAACATACACCAACTTTAGATCTCTCTTTAAGACTAGCTGGTGCGGCCACCTTGTTCCCCACCCAACCCCTGAATCACCATCCAAAAGTCACAGACCAGAGATTTCATGAATTACAGTTAACATTGACTGAAGATTTGCTGTGTTCTGGGAACTGTTCTAAGCAATTTAAATGCATTAACTTGGTAATACTTACATCAATGGGACAGGAGTTATTATTATCCCCACTTCACAGGAGAAGATACTAAACCCCATATAGATTGTATCACTTGCTCAAGGTCCCATAGCTGAAGAGCGACAGCACCAGGTTTGAATCCAAGCCATTCACCTCCAGTGCCCAAGCACCTACCCTCTGAGTCTCCAGGGATCATAGTGGTCACCTGATTCATGGTCCTGGAGCCACATAACCCTTTGACCAAGCCAATGTCATTGCTGAAGACCAGATTCTTGCAAATGTCCACAACAAACAAGCAAAGATCAAAGAGGAATCATGTCCTCTTCATCCTTGTTCTTTCTTTCTTTTTTTCAGTTAAAAAAGTATTTATTGAGTGGCACCTGTGGCTCAAGGAGTAGGGTGCCAGCCCCATATACCAGAGGTGGCAGGTTCAAACCTTGCCCTGGTCAAAAATTATATATTTCTTCATTGAATTGAAAAATGATACTCATATATATTTATGGAGTCCAATGTGATGTTTTAATTCATGTATACATCATAGAAAGATTAAATCAAGCTAATTAACATATTCGGCACCTTACGTATCTTTTTTTTTTTTTTTTTGAGACCGAATTCTTACTCTGTCACCTTGGGTAGAGTACTGCGGCCTCATAGCTCAAAACAAACTCAGGCTCTTGGGCTTGAGCAATCCTCAGGCCTCAGCCTCCTGAGTAGCTCTAGGAGGCTGAGGTGGGTGGCTTGAGCTCATGAGTTTGAGACCAGCCTGAGCAAGATCAAAAAACACTATTTCATAGTGTTTCTATTTTTAGTAAAGACAGGGTCTTGATCTTTCTCAGGCTGGTCTCAAATTCCTGAGCTCAAGCAATTCACCCACTTCGGCCTCCTAGAGTGCTAGAATTACAGGAGTGAGCCACCATGACTACCTCTATCTATCTTTTTGTTTGTTTGTTTTTATGGTGAGAAAGCTTAAAATTTACTCTTTCAGCAATTATTAAATATACATTATTACTAACTATAGTCATTAGACTGTTCAATAGGTACTCAAACCACTTCCTCCCACCTGATTAAAACTTTACACTTTTGACCAGCCCGTGGTCAGAAGTCTCCAATAAACACTGTCCTGTGCTCCACTTCTCCAGTCTCCCATTTCCCCAGCCCGTGGTCCCCAGTCTCCAATAAACACTGTCCTGTGCTCCACTTCTGTGAGCTTAACGTTTTTAGAGTTGACATCTAAACGAGATCACAGTGTATTTCTCCCTCTGTGTCTGGCTTATTTTACTTGAAGAATGTCCTCCAGGTCCGTCTGTGTTGTTACAAATGACAGGATTCCCTCCTTTTTAAAGGCCGAGTTGTATTCTATCATGTGTATCTACATTTTCTTTGCCCATTTATCACTTTTTAGACATGTAGTTTGCTTCTGAACCCTGGCTCTTGTGAAGAGTGCCGCAATAGACGTAGGAGTGCAGATGTGGCTTCCACAAACTGAATCATTACACAAACTGGATCATTTCCTTTTGATCCATTCCCAGCTGGATCATATGATAATCCCATTTGGGACTTTGAAGGAACCTCCTACTGTTTCCTGGAATGGCTGTACTAATTCACCTTCCCACCAACTGTATGCAACGTTTCATTTTCCTGAATATCCTTGCCAACATGTACCTTTCATTTTCTTGACAATAGCCTTCATGCTTTTTCTTAAAGTAAATGGTGAGTTTGAAAATATGCTCTTGACTTGATGGGGATCCTTTGTACATAGGGCAGAGCACAAATACAGAAGAAATCTCAAATCCAGGCATTAGCATCCCCCTGCCTGCCCCTACTCAGGGTTCTTGCTTGCTCTCACTTGCTCTGGCGTCTATTGGACTCTTATTTGGCTGACCAGGGTGAGGGGTGGAAAGGATGAGGAAGGAAGGGGGAGAAGAAAACTGGCTGGGGTGTGGGGGCTGGGGGACTGTGAAGGGGAGAAGAGAGGAGGGGAGAATGGTGTTTGTCATTGGCTTTTAAGACAGAGATGAGCAAAGAGTGTACCTTATGCTGTTTGTGCAGCCATTCCCCTTTTCATCATTCCTTAAGAATGGGATGTACTTTGGAACAGGTCAGTGTTGCTGGTCAATGGATTGGAGTAAGATTTATGCTTCTCTTGGGGTTGAGAAGGTCTTGTAGAGATTAAGATGTAATATGTTGCAAACATCAGAAAGCTCATTGTAAAGTGAGTTATCCTGAAAAGGTGAAAAGTATTGGCTCAATCACTAGAAAGCTCATGGGCAGAGTAGGCTTCAGGGTTGTTCAGCCCAGTGTCCACCTTTCATCAGACAGAAGCTTGGTTTCTCTGTGGTTCCCTTGGTTCTGCCGGTCTCTGGGTGTCACTTGTCTTAAATTATGTCAGGCTCCTGAAGCTGTGTGATTTCTCCTTAAATCTGAAGGAGAGAAAAGTCTTCTCTCTCTTTAGTCACCCCCAAGCTTGATCATAATTGGACTAACTCCAGTCACTTGGCCCCCTCTAGCCAGTAAGTGTGGCTGGAAGGTGCTGGGAATTCTTCATTTGGTCTGGTCTTTTCTCAAATCATACAGCCACTGTGCAGCGGGACTCGGGAAGATGGGCACGTATGGCTGTCTGAATTCATGTGGTGCCTTTATGTAAGTTAGGAAAAGGTGCCATCTAGAGATACAACTACCTGACCTTTACTTTGAGGGGCTGTCAAAGCATGCCCTATCTAGACTGCTCAACCTTTTCTGAAAACTACACCTGTATGGCAGTTTCTACCCTTTTGGAGCTCATGCATATTAAAAGGAATCAGGTCCATTAAACACATAACCCCTTGACCAATATGGGGGCAGTATGACATTCTGAGATAAGTCCAATGGTCCAGGTTGTTTCAACATATGTTGTGACAGAAACTGGGAGAGAGAATCTAGACAGGGAAAAGCTGTGGATGTGTACAATTGCCCACTCATGTAAATGCATGCTGTTTCTGATCCCTTTTCTAAAAGGATACAAAAAATAAAGCATTCTGCACATCAATATGACACACCACATATTAGAAAGTATGTTAAATCTGCTCTGCTGCAATTGGGGTCATTGATTGGCTAAATCTGTGGAAATGCACTATTGCCTGCTGTGATCCATATAGGTTTTTACAGACCAGGCTGGTGAATGAAGTGGGGATATGATAGTGACAACCATCTGTTTATTTTTTAAGTCTTTGAGGGTGGTAACTGAGCTCTTTTTATGTGAAATTGATTTTGATTTATTCTCTTGGCCAAGAGCAGGGGCTGTTTTAAAGGTTTTTCCAACTAGAAAAGTTACTACTTTGCAGGTCAAGGAGCCAGTAAGAGGGTTCTGACAACTTATCTATTCTGATTTTTCTTTGGGAACTGGGGAAATGACCAGTATGCCTACTGTGATATGGACGTGAGTCCAGCTGCCATGCCTCTGCCCTGCAGGCAGCCACAGTGGCACTTTGGCACTTCTCAGTGTCAACCTGGTCTAGGTATCCAACAGTTTTCAAGAGATATGAGCATTTCTTTTCCTCAGTATATGATTAGATCCTCCAAAAAGTGTCCATAGCTGTTTTGGGGGAAGATCTCAGGGAATCATTTTTGTTTGCCCTTCAATGTTAATCTATGGAACTAAATTCTTGAGTATCTGCTCTTAAACATGGGCAAGGAATTATGACTTTCCATGAGGTAGCTGGCATCATATTTCTTGTCATTTTT
Source organism: Perodicticus potto (assembly GCA_963574655.1). Lineage (NCBI taxonomy): Eukaryota > Metazoa > Chordata > Mammalia > Primates > Lorisidae > Perodicticus > Perodicticus potto. Next base: position 4,015 of record CAUYRH010100334.1, on the reverse strand, counting down.
TTTAAAAGCTTTTTAGTTGATATATAATAGATGCATATATTTTGAGGGTACATGATTCAGTACAGTCACGTAATTTGTAAAGACTAAATCAGTATAACTGGGATGTCTGTCACCTTAAATATTTGTCTTTCCTTTGGCTAGAAACATTCAAATTATTATCTTCTAGCCACTTTGAAACATGTTATTGTAAACTGTAGTCATCCTATTGATCTACCAAACACTAGGTCTTATTTCTTCTATCAAACTGTATATTTGTACTCAGTGATCAACCTCTCTTTATTCCTCTTTCTTCCCTACTGTTTCTGGCCTCTGGCAACTACTAATCTACTCTCTATCTTCATGAGACCCACTTTTCCGGCTCCCACATATGAATGAGAACTTGCAATATTTGTCTTTCTGTGCCTGGCTTATCTTGCTTAATATAATGAGCTCCAGTTCCTTCAGTGTTGCTGCTAATGACAGGATTTCATTCTTATTAATGGCTGAGTAGTATTTTTCTGTGAAAAAAGAAAATATTTTCTTTATCTATTCATCCATTGATGGGCACTTGGATTGAATCCATGTTTTCTCCATTATGAGAAGTGCTACAGTAAACATGAGAGGGCAGGTATGTCTTTGATTTATTGATTTTATTTCTTTGGAATATATATCCAGTAGTGGAATTGCTGGACTGGATCATATGATAGCTATGCTTTTAGTTTCTTGAGTAATCTCCATAAAATTTTGCAAAGGAGATGCAAAATTTAGATTCCCACCAACAGTGTACAAGTGTTCCTCTTTCTCCACATCCTTGTCAGCATCTATGATTTTTTGTCTTTTTTAACCAGGTCAAGAAGATATTACATATCTCATTGTGGTTTTGATTTACATTTCTCTGATGATTAGTGGTGTTAAGCATTTTTTTATACCTGTTGGCCATTTGTATGTCTTCTTTTGAGAAATGTCTATGCAGATCTTTTGTCTGTTTTTATTTTTTTTAATTTTTTTATTAAGTCATTTGTACATAGATCATACATACATTTATGCCATTATGTGTTTCGATGTGTTGATTATTTGTACAAATTGGAGTGCTTACATGCTACTAATCAACATAGCTTTCACCTCATTTACCCAATTACAGCATTAAGACAATCGTGTTCTACACCTGATAGATCCAACTTGTACTTGCATTATGCTCCATAGGTGTGGTCCCCCTACTAACCTTCATTCTATCAACCCACCCCCCTCCCTTCCCCTCTCCCTCCCCTTTCCTCCTTCACACTAGGCTATAGCTTTGTCTATTTTTAAACTGGATTGTTATTATGATGTTTTGATAATTTGTTGCCACAGCTCCTTATGTAATCTAGTTCTTAACCCATTGTCAGATGGACAGCTTGCAGATGTCTTCTCCCATTCAGTAAGTTGTCTCTTCACTTGGCCGATTGTTTCCCTTGCTGTGCAGAATCTTTTTAGCTTGATATAATCCCATTTGTCTGTTTTTGTTTGCATTGTCTGTTCCTTTGAGGACTTAAACAAAAAAATCTTTGCCTGGAATAATCTCCTGGAGTGTTTCTCCAATGTTTTCTTCTAGTAGTTTCATAGTTTCAGGTTTTAGATTTAAGTATTTCATCTATTTTTTTTTTTTTGAGAGTAAGTCTCACTTTGTCAACCAGGTTAGTGTGCCATAGTGTCATAGCTCACAGCAACCTCAAACTCCCGGACTCAAGTGATCCTTCTGCCTCAGCCTCCTGAGTAACTGGGACTACAGGTGCCTACCACAATGCCTAGCTAATTTTTCTATTTTTAGTAGTGACAGGGTCTCACTCTTCTCAGGCTGGCATCAAACTCCTAAGCTCAAGTGATCCTCCCATCTTGGCCTCCCGGAGTGCTAAGATTACAGGCAAGACCCACTGAACCTGACTGAATTCATTTTGATTTGACTTTTTGTATATGGTGAGAGATATGAGTCTAGTTTCATTCTTCTGCACATGGTTATCTAGTTTTCCTAGTACCATTTATTGAAGAAACTGTCATTTCCCCATTATATATTCTTGACACCTTTGTCAAATGAGTTAGCTGAAAATTTGTGGATTTGTATGTGGGTTCTCTATCCTCTTCCACAGATAGGACTAACTGACATTTACAGAACTTATCATCCAACTGCTACAGAATACAATTTTTTCATCAGTATATGGAATATTGTCCAGAATAGACATGTCATAGGCCATAAAACAAGTCTCAACAAATTCAAAGAAGTAAAAATTTTATCAAGTATTTTTGCTGACCACAATGGAATAAAATCAGAAATCAATCACAAGAAGAACCTCAAAAAACACACAAATACATATAAATTAAACAATATGCTCCTGAACAACAATGGGTCAATGAGGAAATTAAGAAGGAAATTAAAAAATTCCTGAAACAAATGCAAATGGAAATAGAGTATACCAAAATCTATAGGATACAGAAAAAGCAGTACTAAGAAGGAAATTTGAAAAATTTGGTTCTTTGAAAAGATATACAAAATTGACAAGCCTTTAGATAGATTAACTAAATGAAATGGAGAAAAGGACTAAATAAATCAAATCAGAAACAAATATGGAAACATAATAACTGAGACCACAGAAATACAAAGAATCTTCAGAGACTGTTATAAACAACTATATGCCAAAAAATTGGAAAACCTAGAAAAAAATGAATAAATTTCTGGACACATACAACCTAGGAGCAAACCATAAAGAAATAGAAAACCTCAACAAACCAACAAGTAATGAGATCAAAGCTGTATTAAAAAGTCTCCCATCAAAGAAAAACCCAGGACCCAATGCCTTCACTGATGAATTCTAATGAAGCATTAGAGAAGAAATGATTCCAATCCCACACAAACTCTTCATATAAAATTAAAGAGTAAAGAGTACTTCCAAACTTACTAGAACTTATTCTATGAGGCTGGCATAACTGTGATACTAATAACAGACATACACACAAAAGAAAACTATAGACCAATGTCTCATATGAACATAGATGCAAAAATTGCCAACAAAATGCTAGCAAACCAAATTCAACAACACACTAAAAAGATTATTCACCATGATCAATTGGGATTCATGCCAGGAATGCAAGGATGGTTCAACATATGCAAATCAATAAAAGCAATATATTACATTAACAGAACCAAGAGCAAAAACCATATGATCATTTCAATAGATGTTGAGAAAGCATTTAATAAGATTCCAAATCCTTGGCTGGGCGTGGTGGCTCATGCCTATAATCCTAGAACTCTGGAAGGCCGAGGTGGGTCAATTGCTTGAGCTCACAAGTTGAAGATCAGACTGAGCAAAAGCAAGACCCTGTCTCTACTAAAATTAGAAAACTTGAGGCAAGAGGATTGCTTGAACCCAAGAGTTGGAGGTTGCTGTGAGCTTTGACACCACAGCACTGTACCCAGGGCAACAGCTTGAGACACTGTCTCAAAAATAAATAAATAAATAAATAAGATTCCAAATCCCTTTATGATAAAAACCTTTAACAAACTAGGCATGAAAGGAACATACTTATATCCACAGCTAACATCATACTGATTGGGGAAAAATTGAAAGCCTTTCCTCTAAGATCTGAAACAAGAAAAGAGATGCTCACTTTCTCCACTTTTATTAAACATAATACTGGAAGTCCTGGCCAGAGTAATTAGGCAAGAGAATGAAATAAAGTGCATCCAAATTGGAGAAGTCATGTTAGCCTTGTTTAGAGGCTTATATTTAGAAAAAACTTTTTAAAGAGTTCACCCAAAAGCTGTTGGAACTATTACATTAATTCAGTAAAGTTGCAAAATACAAAATTGACATACAGAAACCGGTCGCCAGGGGTTCTCAACCTTCCTAATGCCGCTATGTATTTTCATTGTTAAAAAGGGGTTGTGTGGCAGTGTTGGTGCTGCGGCAGCCAGCTGAAGAGCCAGCAGGCTGGATGACAGGCAAGGAGGGGGACCTCCAACCCCCACCAGAGGCTCCAATAGCCAAAAAGGCTGGACAACTGC
>CAUYRH010100333.1:0-19508 GCA_963574655.1 Perodicticus potto | reverse complement strand
GGCGCCTGTAGTCCCAGCTACTTGGGAGGCGGAGGCAAGAGACTCGCTTGAGCCCAGGAATTGGAGGTTGCTGTGAACTGTGATGCCACAGCACTCTATCCAGAGTGACAGCTTGAGGCTCTGTATCGAAAAAAAAAAAGGATCATTTTTGACAATTACAAGCATTCAGTACAATGAATGGATAAAGATGAAGTACAGAAACACAGTCCAAAAAACTGAATAGTCATCTAAGAAAGCTCATGGTGTCTGTTTGGTGGTGCAGTGCTGGTAGGATCTATGACAGCTCAGGAGACCCAGCCAGTCAATGACAACAGATGTCTACTGCAACCAAATGGACAACACAATTAAGCAGCTGAGATTGGTCAATAGAGACAGGCCAATCCTCTTGCAAAACAACACTGTTGCACAAACAGCGCTACTCAAGCCGCAGAAGCTGGACTCAGAAACTGTCCGACATCCACCGTCTTCACCAGACCTTGCACCAACTGACTACCCCAGGCTTTGGATCAGTTCTTGCAAGGAAGAATATTCAATTCTCAACAGTCTGTGGAAAACATCTTTTGCAATTTCATTGCAACTCGCTCTCCAGGTTTCTTTGCTGCTGGCATCCACAGGCTACCGTTCACATGGGAAAACAGATTAATTACAGTGTTTCCTATTTGAGATATAATAAACTAAATTTTTGTTTCAGAATTGGACTTTCTGTATGTGATACCCTATAATAATTAGAGTTTTCTTGTCTCTCTTTTCTCAGTCATGCCTGTTTATGAGTTTCACCTTGGGTGAAAAGTGAGCTATATCCCTTCCTTCTTTAGAGCATGTACAAATAAGTAGATATATGGAGAGAGTTCCTGCTTTGCAAATGAAGTGTGAAAATGTCCTCTTAAGATAGGCTTAGAAAAATCATCAAAAGTATTAGATAGTGCCTGCATGCATGGCTGGCTCTGCAGAAAAGCTTTATTCATTCAGTTGGTGGCAGGCAGTGTGCGAGCTGCCTCCTGAAGGTGGCTGTGTTTGAAGTTGGTTCCTGGCCACAGTGTGATCCTGGTGAAGCAGGAAGGGTATATGTGGTGCCTGGGAGCAGGAGAGAGAATCCTAGGTTTCCTTGTCAGAGAGACTGCATTCCCCAACCTAGGCACTGCTGGCGTTCAGACAAGGTCATTCTTTCTTGAGGAAGGTGGTCTGTGCACCCACTGTTGGGTCTTAGCACCATTCCTCGCCTCTACCCACTTGATGCCAGTTACACCCCCTGCCCCTACTTATAAAAACCAAACACGTCTCTGGACATTCCCAAGTGTCTTCGGTGGTGCAGGATGGGCATCACCCTGGAAAGAGACCCACTGAACTACAACCATGGAATGGGAGAAAGGGGATCATGTAGAATCTCAGCACCATGGACAAGACCAAGAATAGCAGTCCAGTGGTCGCCCTTGCCACTTCCCAAGATGTAAGTGATGCCGGGTGTGAGAAGGACTACAGGCTGCCTTTCCACAGGAGAGAAGTCAGTGATCCACCAGTGATGTCTGGCTGGAGAAGCGGAAGAGAAGTCAATGATCCATTCCTGATGTCTGGCTGGAGCAGCAGGAGAGAAGTGAGTGATCCACCAGTGATGTCTGGATGGAGCAGAAAAGCAGGGCATGGTGGCATATCTGCCATCTTGTTTTTATCTCAGGACCAAGGGAGAGCACAGAAGGGGCTGTGACTCAGTGGGCCTCAGACAATGGCTCTGCTCTGCTAGAAGGATCACAGCCCTTCCCCATAAACGAGGGGCTGTGGATTTTCCTCCCATCAATCAGTGCCATGATTGGCTCACAGGCTGGATGCCCTGGGCAGGCTGATGGAGGCACTAGAAGGTGTAGACAGAGAGGAAGAGTGCGTGGTGACAGTCTGGCATATTGCATGTAGAGCCCCTCTCCCAGTGCAGCGTGAGAATAAACTGTCTCTATTCCCTAAGAGCTAGAAAGCAGACCAATAACGTTGAGAATTTCAGTGGAAATGTCCTTCAAGTGAGGTGTGCAGGGTCTACCTCCCCTTCCACATATCACTAGACCATGAGCCCCCGTACATACACTGATACTCATGATGTAAAACAATTAAGCAGAAGGCTCTGTTTGCCTACCTAAGACATCTGAAGTTTTTACAGTGGAAAGTGCTAAATCAATTTCCAAAGTTGACATAGTGTATTTATCAGTTTCTGCCTAATGGTCTTTCTATGATGAATTGACTTCAGCGCTATGCTTGGGAGGATTAGCACAAATTACCTTTTTAAATAAGGGGAAGGCTTCAGTAACAAGCTGGTCCCCCCGGGGATTAACAAATGCAGTTTTCTCTTAGAATAGGGCATTTTAAAGTGGGAAGAGCTCTGAGAGCTCAGGGGTCATTTTGATTGCAAGGTACCCTGATCAGCAAGTGATTCAGATTCAGAAGACGGAGGCACAGATCTGTGACATGATGTATGAGAGTTTCCACTGCATCCCCACAAAGGCAACCCTTCACTCCTGATCACTGCTGCTACATCAGCATTTTGTGCCCTTATGCCCAATGTCCTGGCAGAACCTTGGAATGTGTTAATAATCATGGAAGGGCTAGCCGGGCGTTGTGGCAGGCGCCCGTAGTTCCAGCTACTCGGGAGGCTGAGGCAAGAGAATCGCCTAAGCCCAGGAGTTGGAGGTTGCTGTAAGCTGTGTGACTCCACGGCACTCTGCAGAGGGCGACTCTGTCTCTACAAAAAAAAAAAAATAATAATCACGGAGGGGTGCAGGAAATAATGCAGAGAGAAGGCTTGCTTAGCAAAGCCTTCAAGACGGAAATAGAATGTGGGCAATGGAAGCTCCAGTGAACGGCCTTAATCCATGCGGCAGACGGAGAGAAGACCAGTTTCTCACAGGGCGAATGGACCAGTGAGGAAGTGAACTGTTAATACACCCAAGAAAAGGAAGGCGTGTGCTAACAGGCGGAGCAAGGCTCTACTTTTAAAACAACATACAATAAAATAAAAGGAAGAACAACTACAGCAGTTAACTGAGTTCAGAGGAGACTGAAGAAATCCTCCCAGGGAACAACCCCTGAGGACACAAACTGGGAAGCACAGTTGTGTGAGGGACGCCTTCGTGCCTGGCAGGTTCATTTCCTGCGTCCCACTGCATGTGAAGGCGCTGCTCAGATTCGGGCGCTGCTCAGATTCGGGCACTCAGATGCGGGCACTGCTCAGATGCGGGCCCTGGTCAGATTCGGGCACTCAGATGTGGGTGCTGCTCAGATGCGGGCACTGCTCAGATGCGGGCCCTGGTCAGATTCGGGCACTCAGATGTGGGCGCTGCTCAGATGCGGGCGCTGCTCAGATTTGGGCAGTCAGATGCGGGCGCTGCTCAGATTCAGGTGCTACTCAGATTCGGGCACTGCTCAGATTCCGGCACTCAGATGCGGGCACTGCTCAGATGCGGGTGCTGCTCAGATTAGGGCGCTGCTCAGATGCGGGCACTGCTCAGATTCGGGCACTCAGATGCGGGCGCTGCTCAGATTCGGGCACTGCTCAGATGCGGGCATGCTCAGATCCGGGCGCCGCTCAGATTCGGGCCTGCTCAGATTCGGGCACTCAGATGTGGGCACTGCTCAGATTCGGGCACTCAGATGCGGGTGCTGCTCAGATTTGGGCACTCAGATTCGGGCACTCAGATTCGGGCGCTGCTCAGATTCGGGCACTCAGATGTGGGCGCCGCTCAGATTTGGGCACTCAGATTCGGGCACTCAGATTCAGGTGCTGTTCAGATTCGGGCACTGCTCAGATGCAGGCGCCGCTCAGATTCGGGCACTCAGATTCGGGCGCTGCTCAGATTCGGGCACTCAGATGCGGGCGCTGCTCAGATTCAGGCACTCAGATGCGGGCGCTGCTCAGATTCGGGCAGTCAGATTCGGGCACTCAGATTCGGGCACTCAGATGCGGGTGCTGCTCAGATTCAGGCACTCAGATGCAGGTGCCGCTCAGATTCGGGCACTGCTCAGATTCGGGCTCTCAGATACGGGCGCTGCTCAGATTCAGGCACTTAGATGCAGGCGCTGCTCAGATTCGGGCAGTCAGATGTGGGCACTGCTCATATTCGGGCACTGCTCAGATCCAGGCGCCGCTCAGATTCGGGCACTCAGATGCGGGCACTGCTCAGATTTGGGCACTCAGATACGGGCGCTGCTCAGATTCGGGCACTGCTCAGATGCAGGCATGCTCAGATCCGGGCGCCGCTCAGATTCGGGCACTCAGATTCGGGCACTCAGATTCGGGCAGTCAGATTCGGGCACTCAGATGCGGGTGCCTCTCAGATTCGGCACTGCTCAGATGCGGGCGCCGCTCTGCTCCGAAGGACGGTGTTGCAGTCCTGCGGGCTGTTGCAAAATGGGAAACCATCATCTACTTAACAACCCACACACTGTCAGCCAGAGCCGGCCAGTGCATTCACAGGAGTAAGCTCCCATATAACATCATTTAAACATATTTGAAAACCAGTCAAAGTAATCCACAGTATTATTGAACTACAAAAGAAAAAAACGATATGATCAACTCAATAGATGAGGGAAAAATAAATTAAAAATCCAACATCCTTTCCTGTTTAAAAGCCTGCAACCAACTAGGAAAAGAAAGGAATCGTCTCAGACTGATAAAGGGTGTCTACTATAAACCTAAAGATAATATCCTCGTTAATGGTGAAAATGAAGACTTTTCCTTTAAGTTCAGGTACAAAATTGAGATTAGCTACTCTCTTGGCTCTATTCAGCATTGTACTGGAGATTCAAACCAGATTCTGTGCAGCAAGAAAACAAAACGAAATAAAAGCCACTCAGATTAGAAAGTAGGGAGAAAAGTTGTCCTTATGCAAAGACAACATAATCACAGTAGAACCTCTGTGAAGTGACCACACAAGGGACCGTGACAAACTGGTCAACATCCAGGTGCGGTCAGCATAGGAACTAGGCTGCTGTACTGATAAGTGTATGTGGTGCATGTCTGGTCTATGAAAATTAGGTCACCTAAAGGAGGTCAGTGTGGGGAGGGGGGCAACTACGGAGGTTCTACTGTATCCAAAAATCTAATAGCATAAAAGCTTGGAAGTATTCTTATTCAGTTTAGCCAAGCTACAAGACACAAACCCAACACATAAAAAATTAAATACTCTTTCTAATTCTAGCAATGAACAGCCAAAATATTAATCAATACCATTTCCTATAGCATCAAAAATATGAAATATTGGCTCAGTGCCTGTAGCTCAGTGGCTAGGGCACCAGCCACAGGCACTAGGACTGGTGGGTTTGAACCCGGCCTGGGCCTGCCAAACAACAACAACTACAACAACAACAAAATAGTAGCTGGGCATTGTGGCAGGTGCCTATAGTCCCAGCTACTTGGGAGGCTGAGGCAAAAGAATCGCTTAAGCCCAAGACTTTGAGGTTGCTGTGAGCTGTGACACCACAGTACTCTACTGAGGGCACATAGTGAGACTCTGTCTCAAAAAAAAAAAAAAAAAAAAAAGAGATAGAAAGAAATATTCAGGGATATACTTGGGAAAATACTATGTGTAAGACCTGAACACTGAAAACTACACAACATTCTTAGGAGAAATAAAAGAAGACCTAAGTTAGTGGAAAGATATACATTGTTCATAGGTTGAAGACTTAATAATGTAAAGATGTTTATTCTCCCCCAAATAATCTACAGATTCAAAACAATTCCAATCAAAATTCTGATAGGCTTTTTCTTCCCTCGGAATTAGCAAGCTGATTCTGTAACACACTGAGAGATTTGAAAGGCCCAGAATCCACAAATCTTTGAGGGGAAAAAAAGCACAAAGTTAAAAGACTAAAGCTACTTGATTTCAGGCTGTGTTATAAAGCTGCAGAAATCAATCAGGAGTACTTTTGGCATAAAGATGAACAAGAAGACGAGTGGACCACTGTAGACTCAGATATATATGGACAGCTGATTTTGACAATGAAACAAAGGCAATTAATTCAGTGAAGAAAGCATTGTTCTTTCTACAAATAGTGCTGGACCAACCAGATATCCATGTACAAACAAATGAACTTTGATCCGTGCTTACAAGTAAAACACAAACATATATACATACCAATATTAACCCAAAGTTCATGGATCAATGAACTCTGATCCATGATTACAAGTAGAACACAAACATACATACATACTAATATTAACCCAAAGCAGATCATAAATTCGCATATAAAACCTAAAACCACAATCCCTCTAGAAGCAAATCCAGGGCAAAATCTGGAGACGTACAGGCACCATCTGACTCATGCATCAGTTCTGGGTCAGTTTTAGAGGATTACTTTGTCTAATTATGAGTCCTTTTTTCCTACTTCTTTGCATACCTAGAAATTTTTGACTGGACACCAGACATTATGAATTTTACTTTGCAGGATGCTGGATATTTTTTTATCCCTATAAATATTCTTGAAATGTCTTCTGGGTTTTAGTTAAGTTACTTGAACATAATTTGCAACTTTGGAGTCTTGCTTTTGTGGGATGGGTTAGGTAGGTTCAGAGCAATCCTCAGTCTAGAGCTAATTATTCCCCACTGCTCAAGCAAGACCTTCCTGAATAATCTAGCCAAAGGGCTCATGAATTATAAGATTTTTCCTCCCCATCTGGCAGGTAGAAATAGGCACTCTTCCCAGCCCTATGTGAGCATCAAACGCTATTTTGTCTAGTTACATCAGATGGTTCTTTCCTCATCTTCCAGTAGTTGTTCTCATACTTATGCATTGATCAGAACTCTTCAAACTGCCCAAAGGTGACTCTTAAGTCATCTCCTGGGCTCCCTCTCTTTAAGACCTTCTCTCCTTCCCGGGGCCTGCCCCTTCTTACTCCTGCAGGCTCAGTCTCCCCACACTTTCAGCTTTATCTTCTGTGCCCAGAGAGACTGTCCAGCTCTGCCTCGGTTCCTCCTCTCTGCATCATGTCCTGAAAACTCTTGCCTGTCAATAAACATAACGTCCTCCGGGACCACTGCCCTTCACTCCCTTATTTCCGTGGTCAACCACTGCTTCGTATGTTTAGTTTATTTTTCTGGTTGTTTCAGGTGGGAGAGTTGATCCAGTTCTTCTTATTCCTAATTGGCCAGAGGGGAAATCCTTCCATTACCCCTGTTTAATCTTCCAGAAACAAAAGTATGCGATGAGAGTAGGAAAAAATGGAAGCTCATACAAGTGATACAACTGGTCAAATGACTAGTTCTCGGCAGTGCCCAAATTTGAACCCAGGGAGTCTAGGGACATAGTTCACAATCTTGCATACTTGCTCTGGGGTAATTTGGTTGCCCTATTTTTTTGTTGGTTTTTGAGACAGAGTCTCACTGAGTCGTCCTAGGGTTGAGTGTTGTAGCGTCATAGCTCACAGCAACCTCAAATTCTTGGGCTCAAGCTATCTTCCTGCCTCAGCTCTAGGACTGCAGGCACATGATGCCCAGCTAGTTTCTATTTTTAGTAGAGATGGGGTCTCCTTCTTGCACAGGCTGATCTTGAACTCCTGAGCTCAAGCAATCCTCCTGCTCGACCTCCCAGAATGCTAGGATTATAGGTGTGAGCCACCTCACCTGGCCTTCGGTTGCCTTATTGATTGGACGTGTGACCATTGCGTTATTCAGAAAGGGACCAGCCTCTGCAGAAGTGACCTTAGGATACTTTCAGTCTGTCACACACCCACCACCGGGAATCCTAACCATGGTGTTTAATTGAACACAGGCCTGCTCAAATCAAGTTACAGGCATTTCCAGAGCTCTGTTTCGTAAAGCTAAGATACAGGAGGTGATTCAAGAAATACCAGTGAGCAAAGACATCTCAGAAGCATGCACGTGCTATGCTGCCATTGCACTCAGGACTTTTCTTGGTGTGGATAAGAGTTGCTTGCAGGCATTGGGCCATGCCCTTCCTTGAATGTGGATCATTAAAACAGCAGAGGGGGCTCCTCCCCTGTCTCAGCACCAGCAGGAGGAAGGTAGGGGGAAGTACAGTAGCTGTGGATGGGGTGCCCACAATCCAGTTTGTTAATGATGTGGGTAAAGTGTTCTGAATGATAGTGATAAACCAGCGGATACAATGGCCAGGGAGGTGATGATCTCAAAGCTGGATAAAAAAGAAACCTTGGGCAAAGAATGGATCCTCCTTTAATGCTGGGATTAATTTTACACAAATCAGCTATTTTATATTGTCTTGAAAATTAGGTAGTAGTGTATCCTTCACTTGCTCTTATGGATTTGCAGCAACTCTCTCAACTGTCCTTTGTAGCATGACAGGCATTTTGTGAGTGCGGTGTTCTAATGCACGTCTCCAAAACCTCATCAGCTACCCCTGGTTCCAGTCTAAAAGCCAATAAATATGGACATCTGCATTTATAGCTAGGATTTCAGTAATAGGAGTATGAAGTTGATATCCATAATAATAAATCATTAAGACATAATTAATGATGATCCCTAGAGCCCCACCCACAAAAATTTGCAAGTATATAATTTTAAGCAAATTTACTAAAAAAAAATTTGCATTTGACATTTCAAAGCATTAGAGTTTAACCAACTGTTCATGACAATTAAACAGGACAGGCACATCTCCCCTGGCAGTGTTTAGTGACTGGGATGGCAAGATGATAGGAAATGAGCCGTAGGGGTCGCTAAATGGGATTTGGGGTGGGGGACACTGCATGTGTTTTTGGACCCTGAGGGTCTCTAGTGTTGTTGCAGGAAGACGAGGCCCAACAGAGAGAATGAGAGGCCCAAACACCACGTTTATAAGAGGAAGGGCTTTATTCAGCAGCCGGAGCTTATGGCATAGAATTCCAAATAGTCATGCTCCCCGAATGGCTTGGTCTTTCCCTTTTTATAGACAGTCAAAAAGTTCCACCCCACAGGTACCCTTCTCATTGGCCAGTTTGAATCAAGCGGGAGATGCTATTCCAGCCCTACAGAACTACAGGATTTCACAGAACTTGAAAATTTCCAAGTTCCAGGAAGTCAAGTTTACAAATTCCCAAGAGCTGAGTCACCGTGGAGAGGACCCTGCAGGTGTGTCCTTGTGGTCTCCTTGAGAAGACCTGTTCTCCTAGACCTCACCCTTCTCGGGTATCCTCTCTCAGTGTGACCACAAGCCCGTTCACCCAATTATTGCCAAGTTGCAAAGCAATTAGACCCAAGACAGGCTGGCCCACCAGGTTCACTTGTCTTCCTTGTGAGTTTGTCACAAAGCAAAAATAACTTTCCCATACAGTGTCTATTTCAATAAAAAGGCAATGCATTGCTTTTATTATTAGAAGGCCACTTATTTGAGCAGGAAGGCTCTTTGCAGCCAGGAAAGATGAAATCCTGGCCATGATGTATGTGGTGCATGGAAAGGACCCTCCAGGCTCCATCGAGCATCCCTCTGTCCTCATGACCTCTGTCCATCTGCTGGAGGTCAGGAGAGCATCCAGAAAGCCCCTGCTCGGGGGAAAGCCCCATGCACATGTGTGGGTTGGCTGTATGGACTCTCTAAATCCATCAGGCGGCTCTGGGAATGGCTCCAGGTCACTTTTCCTGGCCAGCCCAAGGTGGTAAGAACAATTCTGTGTCCAATTGCTAAAACACAGGAGGCGTGAGCTAGCCAAATCTGGGCCAGATTTATGGCACTGGGAGCGGCCACTTGCTGTATTGTGGCAGCCAGCATCTGGGGATGGACAGAGCCAGCCCTGAGCACGAGGCTGCACATTCAAACAGGAACAGCAGGTCCCTAAATGCATTTTATTTTTTGTTGGAGCATCTCCTTCACATCACTTTGTGTAAGCAAGTGGAGCCTTCTTCCCCCGGTGGCAAAGAGCAGCTCCATCTGAGAATAGCAGGGAAAATGAAGGCTCCGTGTTAAGCCTTGGCAAAGGTGCGGGTCCAGGCTATGTGCTTGTGTGTGTTACAGGCACGGTATTAATATCACAAACGTCTTGCCCATAGCTACCCTTGAACCTGAAGCCAGGAGATGTTCTTCACATTTTGGTGTCATGACCAAAGGCTTAGAGCAGTCAAACTGTCTGAAATGGGATTGAGGGGAGAGAGGTGAGGTGCTGAATACAGTGCTGATCCATGGACAAATAACTGCAGTTAGGGAGAGAAAGACCTGAAGGTTCTAGCTGCATGTCAACGCAGCATGAGTGCCGAAGATTTGGAAAAGACGGATCAACTGTGAGGCTCCTTTCATGTCAGGCTGGGAAGGCCTATTTCCTAGCTCAGTGTAGTGGTGTCCCATTCAAATGGAAACCGTCTCCTACACCCAGAGAAGCTCTGAAAAAATAATTTTTTCACCAATTTCTAGAAGAGGCACAGTAGAACCACTTTAAACGCATATTGTCCTCATTTCTCATCTCAATAATCTATCCAGCACGTCAGGTGTGCACAAACCCTCCTTCCACCTCACCTTCCCACCTCTCTCTCCTCCCACCCCCTCCATTCTTCTTTCCTAAAAGTAATTCCAGGATCCTTAACAATGCAAATCCTCTCAGTGTTTCAGAAATGTTTCCTGCTGCATCTGCATTCATTATCCTCCTAGGGGCCAAGGAAAAACATTGCCTTCACCCTCTGAAAATTCAGCTCACAAAAGGTATATTTATTGGCAGACAGGAATGGACATTTATTATCGCGTGTACTAGGGATAACCCAGAGAGATTACCACAACCCCCCCGCGTCATGCAGAAGCAAATATACCCTCTTGAGGGTAAAGAAAGCATGAGAGCTCAAAGCATGCCTAGTGAAGGAACTAAGGAAATTTCACCCCCAAATATGATTCCTTAATATAAAGAATATTTTTAATTAAAGGCCAATTTTCATCAGAAAGCACTAGCTTCTCTATAAAACCTGAGTAACCTGATTTAGAATCAGAAAAGCCGTCTTACCACATGCTAATAGACCTGGCTACAAGGTCACTTGAAGCACAATACCTGTCTCTCAGGTTAATTTGCAAATCAATGTTTCCCTCCTTTTACCTATCCCCCCCACCCCAGCAACCACTTGCTAGACTTATACTTGCCAGTTTCTCTCCCACTCCCTTCTAAAAAGCATCTTTAAAAGCCACCAACTATCACTGAGACTTTGGGAAATCATTCTTGTGGTTCCTCCCAATGTGCATGGTATTTGAAAATAAACCTTTCTCTTACTAATCTGCCATAGCTGTGAGTTGATCTTTTCAGTGAACCAACCAAGGGGAAAAGGGCAAGTTTCGCTATGATCTCTTCACTAGACATCGGTGAAGCTGGCACCACAGAGTATGGGAGGGAGAGCAGAGGAGACCTCGGTAGCACAGACGTAGGTGGAGCCTCGCAGGTGGCTGCCCTCAGACAGCAGAGATGCTGAGTGTTTCTTTCAGACTTTCAAACATGTCACACTCTCATTTTGCCCCTCCCAGATAGTGAGACAGGGCTCTTCCCATTCAGGACTGGACGGCCCCCATTTTCCAAGCTTAAGCAAACATTCCTTCTCTCTCCAAATTGCACTCTCTGAATACAAGGAAGATGGAGAAAAGCAGTTTTTCTAGTACTTTATACAAGCGGGGCCTCTGAAAGAGTGGACCTCCTGCTGCTTTTGCCCAGATGTGGAAGGACTACATTCATTTGTGAATACACTCATTCATTTGCTAATCAGCATTGAAGTACGCCAAGTCCTGGCCAAATATGCTCTCCCTATTTACAAAACAGTGTATAACGCCCTGACAAGACCTGCACCGGGCTTCCCCCTTGGACTCCCCACCCCCCCAGGAGACTCTGATGCCTTTTCTTGTATTCCTTTCTTTCTAATAAAACCTATCTTATCACTGATCTGTATGGTCTGTGGGTTCATTCGTGAGACCCAGGACCTACTGTAGAAAGAAATTCCATCAACAATAGAACAGAGGGCAGTCTCAGAGAGGACCTGAAAGCATCCATGCAAATCCTTCTGCAGGTGCAAAGCTCCCTGTTGGAGACAGACTCACAGGGCTCCTCTCTGTAGCTCCTCTGAGCACCTGTTTCAAAATACACCAAAGGCATGTATGTGAGGTTAGCTATTTTAATTGCTGTCATTCTGATAAGTATAACAACCACCCCCAAAAGTGACCAGGTGGACACAACACCCTTCTTCGAAAGGTGGGGAAACAGGCTGTGGAGAACCAGCAGGTGAGCATTAATCAACATTTATGTTTTAAAAATAAATACAGTGGGTTGCTGGGTATGTGGGCTGCTTCTATGACTTGGCACTTATGAATTGGTCTTCTACCACAAACATTCTGGTGCAAATGTAAAGTGATTGTTCATCTGGGTAGATACCTACTAATGGAGTTGCAGGATCAAACAGTAGGTCAACTTTTAATTCCTTGAGAATTCTACATACTTCATTCCAAAAAGAGTGTATTAGTTTGCAGTCCCACCAGCAGTGTAGAAGTGTTCTCTTCTTTCCACATCAACGCCAACATCTGCAGTTTAGGAATTTTGCTAAGTGGGCTAATTGTACTGGAGTTAAGTGATATCTCAAAGTAGTTTTGATTTGCATTTCTCTGATGATTAAAGATGATGAGCATTTTTTCATGTGTTTCTTGATCATTCTTCTGTCATCTTCAGAGAAGTTTCTGTTCAAGTCTCTTGTGCACAAAGAAATGGGGTTGTTTGTTCTTTTCTAAGTGATTAATTGGAGTTCTCTGTAAATTCTAGTTATCAGACCTTTGTCAGAATCATAACCTGCAAAAGTCTTCTTCCATTCCAAAGGCTGTCTGTTTGCTTTACTTGTGGTGCCCTTAGCTGTGCAGAAGCTTTTTGGCTTGATCAGATTCATAATTGCCAAGTCATGGAAGCAGCCCAAATGCCCATCAACCCATGAATGGATTAACAAATTGTGGTATATGTACACCATGGAATACTATGCAGCCATAAAAAAGATGGGGACTTTACATCTTTTGTGTTTTACCTGGATGGAGCTGGAACATATTCTTCTTAGTAAAGTATCTCAAAAAAAAAGTATCTGATATACTCAATACTATTATGAAACCAATACATAATCACTTACACATTCATATGAGTGATAAAACACAAATATATAGAAGGAGGGGAGAAAATGAGGGGGGAGGGCGAGTGGAGATAGGATATTTGGTGGGACCTCAGCTAATGTGACAATGCCAGGGTACATTTTGTTGTGCCCAGATCACGTGATCCCCAAAGACCACTAGGGAGACGTACTCCATGCAAAACCAGAAGAGCCTTTATTCAAGCTCGAGCCAGGGCCCACAGAGTACCCAACACAGCCGGAGCGTTCTGAGGGCCCCCGATCTCTGAGTTGCAGGTGGGGGGTGAAGGAATTCCGGAGTATAGGGAGTATGATTAGTTATTTAAATGCTACTTGGTGCTTATTGGTTAGGCCTACGTGTCGAATGGTTAATCTCGGCTTGGGTCACCTGATGAGGCGAGTGCCTTGCTTAGCCCTGATAGGCTAGGAATGAGAACAAAGGAGCTCTGAGATGGAGGGTTATTCTCGGGAACAAAGGAATTCTAAGATGGCGGCTTCTTACAAGATGGAGTAACTCTTATTCTTTCAATTTCAAAACAACTAAGAGCATATTATAAATGTTTTACCACAAAAAATAAGTGAGGTGACGGTTATGTTAATGAGTTTGATTTAAGCATTCTACATTATATATCAAATTATCACATTGTACCCCATAACTGTATACAGTTATGATTTAATAAAAATTAAATTAAAAAAATAAAAAGGAAACCATTAAAAAAATAAAAACATAAATATAAATGCAGTATCAAAGGAGAAGAGCTCAATCTCTTTGCCTTGCACGGGAATCCACCCTGTCGCCACTGCAGAAGTGAAAACCAGGTGACGTGCTCCATAAAAGGCAAATTTTTATTTTGTTTAGCTCATCTGCAGCAGTTTTTTTTTTTTTCAAAATGCCCTAAAATATCTAAAAGGCATGTGTTCATTTCCCCCAGTTTCTGCTTGATTTGTAACACCTGACAGACATTAGACTCACCGCACGAGCCGCATGCTTATCCTGAGACACATTTAGGTGATGTGTGAAGTTGCAAGTACATATTATATTTTTATTTATAACTGGACGTGTTTAATGATGACCAGAAGGATAAGTGAAATGTCTCGTGCGTCATCACGTTACTCTTGTTTGGGAAGGGTGAGTTTGAACCCTGGGAGTTGCTCAGGCTTTGGTGTGTGGACAGGTGGGCATGTGTAAAATACATCAAGTGTTACCATCCAATTTCAGGGAAAACTAAGAAATCTCAGCCACCAAGATAAAATAAAGACTTACTTTTTCTGCAGCCACACAGCAGGTAAAATGAAATCTATTCCCACTCCCCGTAGTCCTGCCAGCAGAGGCCGTTTTTTACGGCAGGCAGCAGAAAGTATGGTTGCAGCTGGGACACAGAACCAGGTGAATTTGCTCGGGCATGTTCCCTCCTGCACTGGAGACACACAGCCTGTGAAGGCAGGTTTGGTAATAAATAACATGTTGGGGTGCTTCTGTGCTGGGCTGCGAAATACAGAGACTTTATGGTCCTAGCAGCCTTCAAAGCTAGAACCTTTGGTTATTAACTGTTCCCCGTGCCCTTCCCAAAATAGAGTGAACAGAAGCCTTCAAGGGGACCCAAGGAATGAGGTGCCCCTGAAGAGTTTAATTTTAAGAAAAATGGTCTCCTGCCTACTGAGAAAATTATTGCACATACACAATAATGTGAGATGAAAACACGTGACAGGGCAATGTTTGGACGCTGAGTGTGCTACTGGCTAGTAGTGGAGGGTTTGGGGCGGGAGTGCAAAGCCCTCTGATTTAAACTCAAGAAGCTAATTTATAGGTTTCATATGAAGGCTATAACCCAACTGTAGCACAAGAATATGGGGAAAGGGGCTAGGGAGGGGAGGGGAGGGGGGAGGATGGGTGGAGGGAGGGTAATTGGTGGGACCACACCTATGGTGCATCTTAGAAGGGTACAGGCGAAACTTGATAAATGCAGAATGCAAATGTCTTCATACAATAGCAAGGAAAATGCCCTGAAGGCTATGTTAAACAGTTTGATGAAAACATTTCAGATTGTATATGAAACCAGCACATTGTACCCCTTGATTGCACTAATGTACGCAGCTATGATTTAAAAATAAAATATAAAACAAAAAAAATTCCAGCCTCACCACTTACAGGTTGTGTGACTTCATGCAAATGAATTGTTGCTCAATACCTCAGTTTCCTCATCTGTAAAATGGGGATAACAATACCCACCTCACAGTGTTGTGGTGACGATGACATTGAATAATGTCTACAAAATGCTTACTATGCCTGGTATATGGTCAACGCCCAGTAAATAAATAGCTATTTCCTATTGTAAAAAAAAAAGAAGAAGTCTGAAGGCAATAAGGGCTTGGTGGCCAGGTGGTTAATTAAGGGGGTAATGTAGAATTGGAAGCCAGACGTGATGGCAGATGGGGCCAGAGCTGCACCCATGGCAGGTGACAACAGGTGCCAGGTATATTTTGGACGTACACCAAATCTCCCAGACTCCTGTGGCCTTGGAGTCCTGTGGCCAGCCAGGGCCATTCTTGATTTGCATGAGGATCATTCCCAAGGCAGGTGAGAATTCCCTACCCAGGTGAGAATCTGGAATGTTTTATATAATGTCAATTTTGATTTGCTATTAGAAAACACTATTTAAAAAGCAATGTCAGTAATCAGTGGACAGTTACCACTTGTTAAATCTCTACTCACCATTCCTGAAAATAGTGTAACCTTCCTAGATGTCCCAGGTTGGGTAAAATGCCCCAAGGTTGCCTCAAATGCTTCTCCTTGGTGCTTCATCCTGTTTCCAGAATGTTCTAGATGGGATTTATTTTTAGTTTTTGGCTCTGTCACTCTCCTTGCCATCCTCCTAGGGCTAGAGTCCCTGCTCAGTCATCTTTGTAGTTGCAACCTCGAACACAGTTCTGAGTACATCGAATTACTGAAGAAGTAATCGTTGAGTGAGAACGTGAGAGGTGGTGGAGGTATTCGATTAATTTTAAAATGCTTCTAAAGTTTGAAATTCTCTAAGGCTGCCCCCCATCAAGAGATGTTGATGCTGACTCATCCTTACCAAGTTAGCTGATTTGAACGCACAGGCCAGTACGCTGGCCTGGAGTCCCTCCAGCGTTCCAGCTTCCAAATTCCTACTTCATCTTGGGGCCACACATTCACGAATGTGAAGACGTGGAGGCGGTGGAGGCTAGATTAGAACTTAAATGCCCTGGAAGGGCTGGTAGCCAGCACTGTCTTAACCAGCTTAGTGGGCAGCACTCCGCAAAGCTGAGAAAATGCAACTTATTCCCCAGACAAGAAATCCCCCAAATCAATATTCCCAAATCACAATCTTTGCTGCAGAATCATAGGATGGAAAGACAGCACACTCTTGGTATTCTAATTATTTTCCCCCTGATTTTCTTTCTGGCTTCTGGCCTATTCCCTTGACGTTTCTATTGAATTGATTGGAGTCCATATTCTAGGGGTAGAAATTTGTAAAAGTCAGTTCATTCTACTGTTTGGAAAACCAGTCCAAATCTCAGTCGTCCTTTTCCAGAGCTGCCGAATGATCTACGTGGTTTCCTAAGCCAGTTCTCACCCCACAGAGGAAGCGTTTGTTATTATTAGGTCAGAAGTTCTTATTTTTTAGTATTTTTCTCTGTGCCTAGATACATCTTGAAAAGTAATCAGGAATAAGTCTTTCAAATTCTACTTTTCTTTTATTCTTTAAGGAGTTAATGACATTGATCATTTAATTTTATGTCCTCTTGATAAATTAGTCTCCACTTACAAAAATGAAGAAAAAAACGGAGTGAGCTGAATCGTGCTTGCAGAGAAATGTCCCCTTCCTTCCCTCCCTCCCTCTCTCTCCTCCCCTTCTGTCCTCCTCTGTCCCTCTCTCTCCTCCCCCCCTCTACCTTTTTCTCATTCTCTCTCTCCCTCTTTCTCCTTCTCTCTCTCCCTCCCTGTCTCTGTTCTCCCTCTCTTCTCTTTCTTCTTCTCCTCTCTCCCTCCCTCTCCCTCTTTCTCCCCCCTCCCTCTTTCTCCTTCTCTCCCTCCCTCCCTCCGTCTCCCCCCTCTTCCCTTTCACCCCTCTCTCTCTTCCCCTTCTCTCTGCTTCTCTCCTCCCTCCCTTTTTTTCTCAGACTTTATATTTTCACAAAGGATTTCTGCCTATTTGCTGAATGGGTAACACTTTTAGCAGAAGAAAACGCTTCTCAGATGAAGATGTGACATTCCATTTCAGGTGAGGTGGCAGCAGCCTCCTCCTGTACAATGATCGATGTGTCCAGATGAGGCGGAACCTCTGTCCTTCCTATCACCTGCCCCGCATTTGGAATATGGAGTCCAAACAATAGAGTCGACTGACTTTTAAAAATTTCTACTCCTAGAATATGGGCTCCAAACAATTCAATAGAAACGTCGAGGGAATAAGCCAGAAGCCAGAAATATAATCAGGGGGGAAAAAACTGAAATAGCAAGAGTGTGCCATTTGTCCCGTTCCTAAGGAGGAATCCAGAGAGAGCTCCGGGGCCTGTTTGGGTCTGAACTGCTGGTGACTGCTTCCTGCACCCCATAACGGGGTCTCCGTCAACTTTGCAGCCTGGCTTTGCAGTGCTAGCCTCTCCTGGTGGTGTGTCCCTGCAGGGGTAAAGTGGCCTCAGTGAGGGAACCTCTTTCCTTCCTAGTCTGTTCTTCCCGTCGCCCATCCCACCTGGCTGGACAGCTTCCCGGAGCAGAGCACCTTCCATCTGAGCTCTCAAGTGGCGACTCTGAGAGTCTGAGCAGAGAAGGGTGGCTCCTCTCCAGGAGCCCAGTGCATCTGTGAAGACAGCGCTCCCAGGAACGTGCGCCCGGGAGCTAAAGATGGGAGGTTGTAGAAGACAGATACTTGTTAGCGTCCCACGATAGAATCTCTGGAGCTTGCTAATAATATTTATGTAGCACTTAACTGCCGCAAGGCCAAACCTTTTTTCACATGTAATCACAAACTGGCCAACCAGCTGGCATGAAAACATTTCTCTAAGTGGGCTAAGGGGTGTCCTTTATCCCCGTTTTCTCACAAAGGAAAGTAAGATAAAAGGTGTAAATGGTTTAGCCCCAAGGGACACAGCACACATTGGAGGAACTGTCGGGAGAATCACGCAAGTTTTCCTCCGCTGGTTTGTGTCATACAATTTCCTGAAATAAACACATGGTTTGAAGTGAGTATGCAAACGCATTAACATATCTCTCTCTCTCCCTCTCTCTCTCTGACACACACACTATTCTGTCATATTCTCCAGTGATGCTGTCCCTTCATGTAGCAGGAGGCATTTCAAGACCCACATGATTTGTTTTTTGGTTTTTTTTATTGTTGGGGATTCATTGAGGGTACAAGAAACCATGTTACACTGATTGCATTTGTTGGATAAAGTCCCTCTTACAATCGTGTTATGCCCCCAAAAGGTGTGGCACACACCAAGACCCCACGCCCCTCGCTCCTTCCCTCTCTCTGCTCTTCCTTTCCCCACCCCTCCATCAAGACCTACATGATTTGACTGAAAACACCTAAGCGTCAGACCAGGAGGACACCTGATGTAAGTGACGGATTCCCAGACCAGAGCAAGTAGGTCTTGCGGTTCCCACATCTTGGTTTCTTTTGGGATTGCATGGTTAGTACTTGAGCCATTGCAGGATCCAGACCATGGCTCTCGGTGGACACAGAGAGAGAAAACCCTCTGTGAAACCAGCTCGGAGCACCAAGCAGGGAAGGACAGAGACGCCATGCCAGGGCTGTGGGGACTGGGAGGTTCTTGCCCACTTGCCCTTGCCCTGCAGCCCCAGGCAATCCTTGTCTTCATGAAGGTGGAGTTCCCTGGTGAGGGAGTGAGGATGGGGCTACTGAGTAGAAGTCTCTGTTGGTAGAGAAAGAAGAGTAAAGAAGCCAGCCATTGACTTGTGATAGTGAAGGAGGGAAGCGGGGAAAGAGTGATGGAAGGAGGGAAGAGAGACGGGAGGAAGGAGGAGAGATGGAAGGAAGGAAGGAAGGGAAGAAAAAAAGAAAGGAGGGACACAGGGAAGGAAGGAAGGAGAGAAGGGACGAAGGAGGGGACATAGAAAGAGGGCAGGAGGAGAGGGAAGGAAGGAGTGATGGAAGGAGAGAGGGAGGCAAGGAGGAGAGAGGGAGGAGGGAAGAAAGGAAGGAAACATGGGAAGAGAGAAAGAGCTGGGAGGCAAGCAGCAAGGCCGACTAGAGGACAGCCAGGCAGGCACGGCTTGTCCAAAACCAGTAATGCGCAGCATCAGATGCTTACTGGGTATTTCCACAGCCAGACAGTGGCGTGAAAGCTGCTTGTATCACCCACCCTCCATCAGTATCTTGAGTCGCTGCTCGTATCACCCGCCCTCCATCAGTATCTTGAGTCGCTGCTCGTATCACCCGCCCTCCATCAGTATCTTGAGTCGCTGCTCGTATCACCCGC
>CAUYRH010100332.1:0-28500 GCA_963574655.1 Perodicticus potto | reverse complement strand
GGGCATTGTGGCAGGTGCCTGTAGTCCCAACTACTTGGGAGGCAGAGGCAGGAGACTCGCTTGAGCCCAGGAATTGGAGGTTGCTTGTGAGTTGTGATGCCACAGCACTCTATCCAGGATGACAGCTTGAGGCTCTGTCTCAAAAAACAACAACACAACAACAACAACAAAAAAAACAGAAGAGCAGAGGTAAGGAACAAACACAGACAAGAGTTGGTGGAAGCAAGATGAGCGACTGAAGCCAGCATTCCACAGAGGCTTCCATCCAGAAGGAGAGTTAAAGGACAGAAGTTTAGCAAGTAAGCTGATGGTTTGGAGCTGAGCCAAGAGAGAAGGTTGAAGAATGCACATCATCCCTGCTGAGGTGAGTTGTGACCCTGAGGGAACAAACAATAGGTACAAAATCCATCGCCAAGAAGATGGGAGTCCCCTCCCCCTAAGAACAGCTTGCAGTATACTTTATACAAACAAGAGTTCAGATCTCCTATTTTATCCCATGGGAGAGACCCTCCAAAAACCAGAACTCCTTCCCCACAGAGGACCTACTAGTGTGCTATGGCACTCTCCCAACAGGCATAAAATTGTATACATTCTCTTCTTGCAATTCTGAACTCCTAGCACTTCCCTCCACTCTCACCCCGTGGTCTGGAAGCCTGTCCCTGACTGAGTCCAGATTCTTTTGCATTTTCTCAAGAGGTGTGGACAAGGCATGGGCTGTTGCAGGTCTGTGCTGATTCTGTGGCAGGGGTGTAAAGAAAGGACAGTGGACTGAGAGGGAGAGGGAGAAGTGGTGCCCTGTGGCACAAAGCAGCAGCAGCAGTGGTGGGAACAATAGGGCTCACACCCCTGGGGATATTTTGGAGAGACACTCCCCACTTCTCTTGGCAACCAGAGAAAGCCAGGCCTCTACTCTGGTGGCAGCCACTGACAGAACAGATCAGGGACAGAAATTCAGGCCCCCTGAGTAAAGGGTATGCCTGAGGCGGTACCTGCCTGGGCACGGCCTAGCAGATGGAGACTAGAATATGCGCACTCAGAGATAGCATACTCCCAGGGCAGAGCTGAGTCAGAAGTGCTGCTTTAGTGACCCTAAGAAGCCCCCAGCCCCCAGGGAAACACAGCTGAGACAAAAGCAGGCGGGGCAAAAGCATCAGCCCAGGGAGAAACAGACGCTGAGAGCTGTGTGCAAGTACCAGCCCAGGGAGAGGCAGGAACTGAGAGCTGAGTGTGAGCTTTAACTGTGCCCTCCCCAACACTGAGGGCAGCAAAGACAGAGGTGCCAGTTCTGTGAGAATTGGTGCAAGGGCAAGGGTAGAGGGCAGGACAGAGCCACAGTTTCTGTGAACTCAAACAGAGCCAGGTGTAGTGAGGGCCACCTGTATTCTGAGCTACGCAGGAGGCTGAGGCAAGAGGATGGTTCAAGCTCAAGAGTTTGAAGTTGCTGTGAGCTAAGACACACAGCACACTACCCAGTACCCAGAGTGACAAAGTGAGACTCTTGTCTCCAAAAAAAAAAAAACAAGACACTGTCTCTACTAAAAATAGAAAAATTAGCTGGGTATGGTGGTGAGCATCTGTAGTCCCAGCTACTTGAGAAGCAGAGGATTGCTTGAGCCCAGAAATTTGTCATTGCTGTGAGCTAGTCTGAGGCCATGGCACTCTAGCCTGGGCAACAGAGCAAGACTCTTGTCTCTTGACACCATAGCACTCTGCTGGGGGCGACATAGTGAGAATCTGTCTCAAAAAAACAAAACAAAACAAAACAAAACAACCCCTCCCCCCCCGAATCCTAATTGACAAAAAAACCAACACAGAGAAAATCTCGACAAACTTTCCCTTCCTGTCAGAGGCAGCGGCAAGCCCACAGGACCTATGGCAGAACAAGCGTGGCTACCCTGACAGACCTCTGGCTTGAGTGGATGGAGGTAACACAGGATAGGCAGTACAAGGCACACCACGCTGGATCTTACAGAGGCCTTCTGTTAGAGTTAGGAAGCAACTGGAGCAAGATGATCTGGACTGTCTTTAAAAATCACTCTGAATGCTTTGTAGGGAATATCTATAATACCTTGGTTAATTCCTTGTTCATCTGAGACCCAGTTTCTGCCTCTCTGAATGAGAGGGTCGGCTTGGCACCTGTAGCTCAGTGGTTAGGGCGCCAGCCACATACACTGGGGCTGGTGGGTTCAAACCCAGCCTGGGCCTGCTAAACAATGACAACTACAACAAAAAAAATAGCCAGGCATTTTGGCGGGCACTTTAGTCCCAGCTACTTGGGAGGCTGAGGCAAGAGAATCTCGTAAGCCCAAGAGTTTGAGGTTGCTGTGAGCTGTGATGCCATGGCACTCTACCAAGGGCAACATAGTGAGACTCTGTCTCAATAAATAAAAATAAATAAATAAAATAAAATGAGGGGGTTGCAGGAGCTAGAGTTTACTCTCCCTAATAAGAACAAATTATAATTTCTTTGAACCTGAAGGAGTCCTCTCTCGGAACTGCCTCATTTGTTCTCTGTGCCCCACTCCTCTGATCTCCTTGGCTGGGCTTCCCCCTTTAGGTCAAATGAGAAAACAGGTGCAGGCTGGTACAGAGTCTACCCTTGCTGGTGCTAGGCTAAGGGAAGGCAGCTGGTTTGCAGCTCATTGCACAGGTGGCTTCCTGACCCCCGGGGAAGCCTTATTCCAAGTTCTCTGGTCTGGTTTCCCTCCATTATGCTCTGTAAGCTTAACGGGGAAATTCCTTGTGATTGCTGCATTAAAAAAATGATGTCTTGCTAATGTTAGCCAATTATATAAGAAGATGAACAATTAGGGAAACCTAAAGTCCTGATATAGCTAGATGTGTGTTCAAAGGAAAAGGGAAAGCAGCACTAAGTTCTTATGATGAGATTACTCATTATGGAAAGAGAGGGGGAATCTCCCAACAAATCAACCATAAACCCGTTTTATGTGCTGCCCCACACTGTTGATCTCTCTCAAGAAGTTACCACCAAATCATAATGATGCTCCCTCCCTCGCTCCCTTCCTTCCTTCCTTCCTTTCTTCCTCCATCCTTCCCTTCCTCCCTCTCTTCCTTCCTTTTTTAGAGACAGAGTCTCACTCTGACACCCCCTGTAGAGTGCTGTAGCATCAGACCTCACAGCAACCTCAAACTCTTGGGCTTAAGCGATTCTCTTGCCTCAGCCTCCCAAGTAGCTGGGACTACAGGCACCTGCCAGGCTGTTTTTTTGTTATTGTTGTCATTGTTATTTAGCAGGCCCTAGCTGGGTTTGAACCCACCAGCCCTGGTGCATGTGGCTGGCACCCTAACCGCTGAGCTATGGGCACCAAGCCCCCCCTCTCTTTTCTTTAAATGTGAAATTATTTCAAAATAATTTTTTAAAAAGAAAAGAAAATGGGGACCACTCCACGATTGCTTGGAAAATCACGATTCCAAGTTATTCTCTTTTGTTTTGTTTGACAGACAGTCTCACTCTTAGAGTGCTGTGGCATCATAGCTTACAGAAACCTCAAATTCTTGGGCTCAAGAGATCCTCTTGCCTCAGCCTCCCGAGTAGCTGGGACTATAGGCACCGGCCACAATGCCTGGCTAGTTTTTCCCCTGTTTTTAGTAGAGACAAGGTCTTACTCTTGCTCAGGCTGGTCTTGAACTTTTGAACTCAAGGGATCTACCTGCCTTGGCCTCCCAGAGTGTTAGGATTACAGGCGTGAGCCACTGTACCCAGTCCCAAATTATTCTTATCTTCTTGCAAAATCTGTACCATATTCACTTCAGCCCACTAACTGGGGGGTGGGACAATACTGGTTATCAGCTTTTGCTGCTTTTATCATATTTAAACAACATAAATGTCCAATAGATCAATTCATTCTCTTCTATCTATACTTACTCCCTAGATAAATTCATTCCAGAGAGGGTTTAGAAATAATTTTAAATATAAATAAGTAAATTAATTACACTGCAAAATTTCCACTTCTGGAAACATGAAATAGATGTACTTTGCACTATTCTTCCCTGTAAGTATAACTAAAAACCCTAGATATGAATATATATATATATATATTTTTTTGCAGTTTTTGGCCGGGGCTGGGTTTGAGCCCACCACCTCCGGCATATGGGGCTGGCGCCCTACTCACCGAGCTACAGGCGCCACCCTGAATATTTTAAAAACAAACTTGAGAAGGCTCTGAAAGGTGGAGGGAAGAGACTGGCCAAGGACCTCAGGACCCAAAGAACAATGTGGTGGTTAGTCCCATGGGTTTTCTTTTTGCCTAGTATTCCCCAGATTTGGAGTTCAAGAAACCAGCAAATGAGAAACTCCAATAAACTCAGAAAATAAATAAATAAATAAATTTAAAAAATAATAGCAAACTCTGTAAAGGACCAAAAAGCGTCAACCTAGAAAGATAGAAAACTTTTAAACAACAAACATAAAATTGTGGTCTCAGTCCACTCACCAGCATAGGCTAAGTGGAAAGCTTGGACTTCCACTCTGGAAAAGTCTTTTTTTTTTTTTTTTTTTTCTGAGACAGAACCTCAAGCTGTCACCCTGGATAGAGTGCTATAGCATCACAGCTCACAGCAACCTCCAATTCCTCGGTTCAAGCGAGTCTCTTGCCTCAGCCACCCAAGTAGCTGGGACTATAGGCGCTCGCCACAACGGCCGGCCATTTTTTGGTTGCAGCTGTCATTGTTGTTTGGTGGGCCCAGGCTGGATTCGAACCCACCAGCTCAGGTGTACATGGCTGGTGCCTTAGCTTGTTGAGCCACAGGCACCAAGCCTGGAAAAGTCTTTAATGAGGTGTCTTAAAACTTCTGTGGCAGTTATCCAGGGGGGTGTTTAGGCTCCTGTGCAACAGAAATCAACAGAGGCCAAGAATTTTCCCAGGTGAGGTTTTATTGGAGCTTATACTATGCTCTAGTAAAGGAGGAAGTTTCCTTGGCTGTCTCTCTGAGGGTAGGTCTGTGTGGTGTTTTTAGGAGGATGACAGGAATAATACATGGGGTGAGCATCAACACAAGAACAGGGTGTAGTGCAGGGTGCACACGCACAGGAAGAGATCATGTTAATATATACATCCCATGACCAAAAATGGCAGATAAGATCCTTCTGGGGGAACTTTGTCATATAATGAGGCAAGGAGTCAGAATCAGTTATTCACCTGGTCTTGAGTACATGCAGGTGGTATGCTCAACTGCCTTACAGAAGACTTATGGTGAAGAGCTGCTTATCTTCAAACAGCTGACTGGGTAGTATAGGCCTTGTAGTTAGCAGGCTTAAAAATACGGCAGTGGAGCTGAGACTGTATTCTGTCCTAGGCTGTCTCCACAGAATAGAGACAGTCAAGTGTGCTGCTGAGCCTTTCATCCTTGCTGGCTAGTGATAAGTCACCTATCCCCATCCATTCTTACAGTCTCAGTGGAAACAGTGTGGGAAGACTTGACTTCCACGTCCATCTGGTAGTAATGAACTCTACCATGATGGCTGTGGTGTGAATGGATGCCTAATACAGAGATTTTCACCACTGTCCAGTGGTGTTGAGGTCACCTTAACAACATGTTGTCAGTCAAGACCAGGTTGGGAACCAGAACTTTAACCCTCACCAATTAATAGGGATCCCCCTTAGATACTAGTGCAGAACAAGAAGGGACCCTGAATTTCTACTTCTGCCTGGGAGAAGTGAGGCAGAGCTCCCTTTCCCTGGTACAGTGGTTTCAAAGACAGCCAGTTCAAACAGAACATATAAATAAGATCTAGAGAGTCCTAACACAATACAGTACAAGAAACATCCAGATTTAAATAGAACATCATCCAGCCTGAGCAAGAGCAAGACCCTGTCTCTAAAAAAATAGGTGGATGTTGTGGCAGGTGCCTGTAGTCCCAGCTACTCGGGAGGCTGAGGCAAGGGGATCACTTTAGCCCAAAACTTTGAGGTTGCTGTGAGCTATAACAGGACGCCACAGCATTCTAAAAGGGTGACAAAGTGAGACTCTGTCATAAAATAACAAAATAAAATAAAAACAGAATATCACTTACCACACAAAGGCTGTGGAAGACCCTAAACCTAATGAAGAAAGAACAATCAATAGGTGCCAAACCAAGGTGAAGAGATGTTAGGAGGAATTATCTGATAAAGATTTTAAAGCAGCCTTGATCAAATGCTTCAATGAACAATTACTGTCATACTTCAAAAAAAGCTACAGCAAAATTTATAGTCTCAGCAAAAACAGCAGGTATAAGGAAGCACCAAATGGAAACCTTAAAACAGAAAAATATAGTAACCGTAACACACACAGCAACCCCTATTAGCTTTCCTTGGTCCTAAGGCATCAGCTGCCTTTGCCAAGACCTTAATTTTTACCACCACCAGTTACCTCAGTCTTCCCAGTGTAATAGCCAGGTCCCATTTAGCTGCCATTGCATCTCTGTCAGAGAGTCAGTGTAGCTCTAGTCCCAGGTCCCCCCAAAACACCAGTGACTTGCTGGTTGTCCCCAAAGCTAACCCAAGGGCTGAGTAACCCCAAGTCCTGTACTTCTGATCTAAAAGTTACACTCATAACAAGGTGGGTGATAGGCCCCACTAGGTACTAGTCACACACATATGCTGAGTCACAGGTTCCACAAAGCAAGAAAAAGGACATCCCAGGCTCTTCCTAATGATGGCTCATGTTTGGATATCACATCATTTGGGATGTTTATACTATTACCAAATATGAACAACACACACGTAAGTCCCTAAAATGATTTCAGGAAATGATGAGTGCTATGCAGAAAACAGAATAGGTCACAGTAAGGTAGAAAATGTCTGAAGAAAGGGACCTTTCTGGGTGGAGTACACCCAGGTTTGGGCAGCGCCAGTCACCTGGGAGGACTGCGCGCTTTCTGCAACTCCCCCCACCCATGGTGTTGGTACAGTTGACGAGGGGAGGAAGAGCTAGAGAACCAAGTGTGGCAGAGAGGGCAAGTGCAGTGAAGCCCAAGTGTCCCTAGTTAGTTGAGAGAGACCACGGCACAGCCTGTGCTGCGCCAACCTCAGCCCAGAACCACCTTTGAGCCTAGAAAGCCCTTCTCTGGCTGCACTACTCCCCTGTGAGCATTTCTCCCACCTAAAGGTGATAGAGGGTTCCCCCATTCAGGGGGACCCTTATATCCTAAGCCTGGGCAATTTCATGTAAGTTTCCTAAGCCTGGGCAATTTCATGAATGAACTGTATTCATTCATTAATGCACTCATTCATCTTGTCCCAAGAAGGGACTGTATCCATTCATTAATTCACTCATTCATCTTGCCCCAGGGGAAAGGGCTACCTCCATTCATTAATGCCAAGTGGAAGGGACTGTATCCATTCATTTGTTACCATGTCCTGGCCAAATGTAACTACAAAGGACCCATGTGACTATATATACCCCTCAACAAAGAACCCAGGCAGAGAGAGAGATTTTCTGACTTGTCTTTCCCACTGCCAGGAGGTTTGGTGCTTTTTTCTGTATTATTTTCTGTTAAAATACATCCTGTCTTACCTCTGACTGACCTGTGGTCTGGGATTCATTCTTTTTTTTTTTTTTTTTTTTTTTTTTGGCAGTTTTGGCAGTTTTTGGCCAGGGCTAAGTTTGAACCCACTACCTCCAGTAGGACCGGCACCCTACTCCTTTGAGTCACAGGTGCTGCCCTGGGATTCATTCTTCAAATCCCTGAGACCAAGGACATACTGAAGAAGAAATTCTGGTATCATTAGATCTGAGATCTACATGATGAGAAAAAAATAAACATTTGAAAAGCTGGTGGTATAGGGGAGGAGGCATGGGAGTTGGGCAAGTGCTCTATTTAGCGCTGTGGTGTCACAGCTCACAGCAACCTCCAACTCCTGGGCTTAAGCAATTCTCTTGCCTTGGCCTCCCAAGTAGCTGGGACTACTGGCACCGGCCACAACCCCTGGTTATTTTTTGGTTGTAGTTATCATTGTTGTTTAGCAGGCCTGGGCTGGATTTGAACCCACCAGCTCTGGTGTATATGGCTGGTGCCTTAGCCACTTGAGCTACAGGTACCCAGCCAGGCGGTAGAGGGGACAAGTGCTCTAGAGAGGTCAACTCCTTCCGTTGTACTTGACACTAGAGAAACAGCACTGAGGTGCGCAGGGGTACAAAAGAGCAGACCAAGTAGGGAAAGATGCCAGAAAAGCATCACACAACCAAACAGCATAGGGCCTTTTGGCTATGATAAGGGCCTGAATTGCCCTAGAAACCAATGAAAGGCTAAGAAATTTTTTCTTGGGGGTCACTTTCTCTGCTTTGTGAGGGCGCAAGGTAAAATAGGCAGATCTGTTAGGAAGGTGTGGCCATGGACTAGGTGAGAAATGGTGAGGTATGGTAGGCTAAAAAATGGTCCTGGGAAAGAATCCACATCCTGATCCCTGGAACCTGTTAAGATTACCTTGTATGGGCTTGGCGCCTGTGGCTCAACAAACTAAGGCGCCAGCCACGTACACCTAAGCAGGCAGGTTTGAATCCAGCCCAGGGCCACCAAACAACAATGACAGCTGCAACCAAAAAATGGCCGGGCATTGTGGCGGGTGCCTGTAGTCCCAGTTACTTGGGAGGCAGAGACTGAAGACTTGCTTGAGCCCAGGAATTGGAGGTTGCTGTGAGCTGTGATGCCACAGCACTCTATCCAGGGTGACAGCTTGAGGTTCTGTCTCAAAAAAAAAATTACCTTATATGACAACCCTTAGCAGATGTTAATTGTTTTTAGGATATTGAAATGAGAAAATTATTTGGATTACTCGAATGGACTCTTAAATGCATTCACAAGCATCCCTGTAAAAGAAGAAAGGAGAGATCTGACACAGAAGAGGAGGCGGCAATGTGGCCATAAGGCAGAGAATGCCAGCAACCAGTGGAATCACAAGGAGCAAGGGAAAGATTCTCCCCTAGAACTTTTATTTTTTCCCCCTAGAACCTTTATAGGGTGTGTGGCTCTGCCCATACCTTGACTTCCAGTTTCTAGAACTGTAAGAGAATAAATTTTTGCTGTTTTCAGCCACCAAGTTTGTGATGATTTGTTATAGCAACCACAAGAAATAGAGGTGACTTTGAGTGTGGTTTTAGCAGTGGGGAGGGTCAGAAGTGATTGGATTCAAGATATATCTTTGGAGATAGGCCCACTAGCACTTGACATATATGGTTTGGGTGTCACAAAAGGAAGAGTTAAGGCTGATTCCCTGGTTTTTGGTCCGAGCAAGTGGGTGGATGATAGCATAGATTCTGAGATGGGGGAGGGAAGCAGCATTATTAAGTGTTATATGTTTGCTATAGCCACGTTTGAGAAAATATCAGCTAGCTCATGTCAGTGCTCTCTACC
This sequence comes from Perodicticus potto, assembly GCA_963574655.1. Taxonomy (NCBI): domain Eukaryota; kingdom Metazoa; phylum Chordata; class Mammalia; order Primates; family Lorisidae; genus Perodicticus; species Perodicticus potto. Next base: position 19,145 of record CAUYRH010100332.1, on the reverse strand, counting down.
TGCCAGGCATTATCCTAAACTCTTTACATATTCACTAAGTGGATAACTCAATTAAGTGTGAAAGTATAACCGGGCAGTTTTTACATACATAGAGTATGCCCCCCTCCAAAGCATACATATTTAAAGAAAGGAAAAAAATGTACTAAAATTGTAATAATATCTACTGACTTGAGTATTACAATTTTAATACAGTTTTTAAAAATATGTATACCTTTTTTTGGTATCCTCAGTATGTATGTCTGGAACTGAAAGAGCGTTAGGCTGGAAATACAAATCTGGGAGGAATCAATGTACTTAAAGACATGGAACTTGATTAGATCACCCATGAAGAGTACATGCCCAGAAGAGAGAATACTTGGCCCAGGGCATGAGCCAGAGTACAGAACGGGAGGATCTAAAAGAAAGGAGATGCAAACGAAGAGGGAAGAAAACCAGGAGTAAGTGAAATCACATAAGTCAAACTGGGGGGAAGCGTGCCGGGAACCACACGGATAAGGAGGAACAGATCCCCATGATTACAAGCTGCTCAGGGAAGATAGGTAGAGAGAAATAACTACAGCATTTAGCAACGCGGCGCTGCAACGACCGTACGAAGTGCGAATGAAGTGGCTTCGGGACAGGAAAGCTCCCTTTGAGGAAATGGAACTAAGAAGTGAGAAGGAGCCCACAGAGAATGCAGACAACGTTTCTGAAAACTTTTGCTGCCAATAAAGACGAAGGCCAATAGAGACGAAGTCACTACAGCGGGGCCCCTACGGCCCGGAAGAGACTAGCCAGCTTACGCGGAGGCCTACGCGGCATAGCGAGCCGCTGCAGCTGAGAAGAGTCAAGAGGTGAAGACGAAACCGGTACCGAAGCGGCAACTTCCCCGGACGCCTTAGGGCTGGGGCCAGCGCGAAGGAGGGCGTGGCCCTGACTTTTACACGTCGCTGCAGGCCTCGGTGCTCACTTCAAAAGCTACGCAGCCGAGACTCTCCTCCCGACTGCGCGACACGCGTGGGCCACCGGCGCACCGGACCACATTTCCCGGCAGGCGCTGCGCAGCGCGGCCACTGCGCAGGCTCGCGCTGCTAGCCGTCAGCCCGCCCCGCTTTCTCGGCCTGAGACCCAGTTTCGTGCTGGAGTCTCCGAGGCGGAAGGGGACGGTTTCTTCTTAAAAGAGAAACGACGGCGGCGCGCGCGAGGTGGGCCCCTGTGCTCCCGCCGCTCTCCGGGCCTGCGCGCGAGGCCGAGGAGGCGCAGGCGCAGTTGGGGTGAAGGCGGGCGGGGACGCGCAGGTAAGGCCAGGTGTGGGTGCGGGCCAGGTGGGGGCGTGTCGCGGCAGGGCCTCTGAGAGGCTGCGGAGCCGCCTTTGGGATTGCTCGGTTCTATGCATTATGAGAGTTAAGCGGGACGTCCCAGGATGGGGTTGGGAGCACCCCAGACGTCTGTCCCCGACCCTGACCCCACTGAACCCAGCTATGAGAGCACCCCCAGTTGCACGCCGGGACACTTTCTTACTTTCCCGTAAACCAGTAAAGGCTGTTCTCAAGATTAAATGTCAGTGCCCACACCCTAGTTGTAATATCTGAGGGAAAGGTTCGCACCCCTTCATTCGGCAGGACGGGTCTTTGTTCTGATTTTGATTCTCCGAACCTTCCTCCCACCCACGACACCTGTCACAGCTCCGAGCTCGCACACCCTGTGACGTAAAGGGGTCAACTGCGTTTAGGATAGCTTAGTCCCGCCCCACTTCACTTATGGGAAAACTGAGGCCCCAGAGGCGGAGCAGTAAGGTCTCCGACACGCAGGTTGGCGGGCTCTGACGGCGTGTCCCTCCCACTCCAGGTCTAGGCGCACATGGCTTCCTCACTTGGGGCGGACGCGTCCCGCGGGCGGAAGGAGAAGCGGCGGCAGCTGGATGCGCGCCGCAGCAAGTGTCGCATACGTCTGGGCGGCCACATGGAGCAGTGGTGCCTTCTCAAGGAACGCCTGGGCTTCTCCCTGCACTCGCAGCTGGCCAAGTTCCTGTTGGACCGGTTAGGGGCTCTGGGGAGGGCCCCCAGGCAGCAGCCCTTAGCCCACTCTCCAGGGCCAAGTACTGCTCTGCAGCTCCCTTCCAGCCCTGTTTTCCCATTCCAGCATGAGCGCCTATGTAATTTGTGGCCTCCCTGGGTCTTGTTCCTGTCTTCATGGTCCAAGTGAATAGGGTGCCCTTAGGGCTGGCCCCTCACATGTGCGAGTGCCCAAGAAAGAGGGTGGTGGTCACCTGAGCTGATCTGCCTCTTCTTCTTCTGGCAGGTACACTTCTTCAGGATGCATCCTCTGTGCAGGTAGGCAGGGGATGACTGAGGGTAGGAGCCAGAGGGAAGAGGGGCCACAGGGAGATCTAGAAACACGCTTCTCAAGTGGGTTGGATCAAAGGGAACCCTGAGTGAGTTTGGAGAGGTGAATTGGGGATCCCAGGGTAGTTTGATAGGGCAGCCTTTGGGGAGGGGAGCTGTATCAGGACTTCGGTGGTCTGGGCTTTGGAGAATAATAAATGACTAGGGCTGAGGTTGCCCAGGAGTTTGGAGGGGCAAATCTGTCTAGGGTGAGAAGAGAGAGAGGAGGAGGCCTCCCAGCTCAGACTGACTGCTTCCCCCACCCTTCCAGGTGCTGAGCCTTTGCCCCCCAAGGGTCTGCAGTATCTGGTGCTCTTGTCTCATGCCCACAGCCGAAAGTGCAGCCTGGTGCCTGGGCTTCGGGGGCCTGGGGACCAAGATGGGGGTCTTGTGTGGGAGTGCTCAGCGGGCCACACCTTCTCCTGGGGACCCTCTTTGAGCCCTACACCTACAGAGGCACCCAAGCTGGCCCCTCTTCCAAATACTGCCCAGAGAAGTTGGTGCCCAGAGGCCAGGAGCGGGCAGGAGCCTGCAGGTAGGCTGGGGCAAAGAGTAATTCTGGAGAAAAGGGAGGAAAAAGATTTCTCATCTTCTGTAGCTTAGAGGCCAGTTCTCTAAAACTGATTCTTTCTCAATGGAAAAGCTCTATGCTGACAAGAAAATATAACCTCAAATACATTGTTAGGCATAGAAAGCAAAACACAGAATAGGTGTACTTGTATGGTATACTGTCATTGCTAGAAAATAAGAGGGAAAAGGAAACATAACCTTTGTGTACTTGTGAATGTGTTAAAAGATCTCTGGAAGGGCACATAGAAAACCAGGTTGCTTGTGGGAAGAACTAGGTGACAGGACAGTATTGTAAAGGAAACTTCACTGTGTACTTTTTATACTTTTTTTTGAACCACGTGAACGTATCATCTCTGAAATAAAACACTCTCTTCCATGCCAGTAGCATCTGCCCCCCTCCCTCCTTTTTAAGAGTCTTCCATCACTTCAGACCTTAGAATTCTACTTGTCCTCAGCCTGTGAGCCCAGAATTCCTTCTCCTTTGACCCTGCCTGTGCCAACAGGTTTGGAATCAGAACATAATGAGAGGACTCAAGGGGCCAAATTGCCCAGGTGAGGATGGAGGTAGGAGGGACAGGGCGAACCTGCATGGATCGTTGGGGTGAGGGAGTAGGACCTCAGGCTTGCCCTCTTTGGACCTGCAGAGGGGTAGGACCCCCACCAGAGACCTTCCCACCCCCAGGAGAGGAAGAGGGTGAGGAAGAAGAGGACAATGAGGATGAAGAGGAGATGCTCAGTGACGCCAGCTTATGGACCTACAGCTCTTCTCCAGATGAGCAAGTTGGGGTTGAGGGAGGATGCTGAGCAAAGCAAGAGAGGGAGGAGGTGGCTGGGTTGGCAGTTCAGACCTTTGCAACCTGGAGGGAATAGGTTTGTTGATAAGTTTGGCAGGGAGATGGAAGGAACTATAGGCTTCATATTGAGGGGTGAAGTCAGGCTCTGGGAGACTGCTGACAGCAGACATGAATGTAGCATATGGGTAGGGTTGTTCTAAGTTTGGGATCTTTTCAGGTTAGCACCTAGAATTGAGATGGGGTGGCTGGGTGTCCAGAAAGGTAATGCCCCCCCCACTCTTTGTTCTCCTTTCAGCAGTGAGCCAGATACCTCCCAACAACCACCTTCCCCTGTCACCCACACACCTAAGGAGGGGGAGACACCACTGGCCCCTGAAGCTCTCTCCACTCCTCTTGCTGTGCCTTCCTTGTCGGCATCATCATTGGGTTCCAGGGCTCTTGTGCCTGTGGAAGTCAAGGTACAGCCACAGCACACTGGGACCCCTCAAGCAGCCCAGCAGATTAAGTCCCTGGCCAGGTAACCTAATAGCTGAGACAGAGAGGGCAGGAGTTTCCTGGAATGTGACCCTCCCTCAAGGCCCTCTCCTCCTTCTTTGCTGCCCTTAGCACTGGGAGTCAGGTCCCATCTGCTCCAAGCCCAGCCTGGGATGAGGACACCACACAGATCGGCCCCAAAAGAATTAGGTAGGATTTGGGGACATGGGATTCTGAGGAGGGCAATAGAAAAAAGGCACAGGATAGTAGACCAGAGCCCTGTGCTCCTCTTCATTCTCATCCCCCAGGAAAGCTGCCAAAAGAGAGCTGATGCCTTGTGACTTCCCTGGCTGTGGAAGAATCTTCTCCAACCGGCAGTATTTGAATGTGAGGGGCACAGGTTGGGACCTGCCAGGACAAGGGGAAGGGGCTGCAGGAGAAGTTGAGGAAAAGAAGCCCAAGGTGTGGAGGATTCAGAGCCAAGAAAAAGAGGGTGGACACTCAGAGCTTTCCTATAATTGATCGTTACAGCAGACAACTGGTAGATGAGGCAGCAAACCACACTTCAGGCACACAGAGGCACTGTTTGCTACTGCTTGTTCCATGGGTCCTCCAAGGACCACTCAGAGATGACAGTGGCATTCACCAGGCTCCCAAGGGGTACTAATGACAATTCTAGGCACTTGACAGAATTGTCTTTTGACCCTCATAACATCCCTACAGAGTAGGTGCTGATGTTATTCCCACTTTGCAGATAGCCAAACTGAGGCACACAGAAAGGTTAACATTGCCCAAGGCTCCTTAGCTAGTATGTGGTAGTGCTAGGGTTCTATACCTGGGGGCCTGGCTCCAGAGCCCACACGCAGGCTGCCTGAGCATGTCTGCTGGAGTAGGTAGTCCAAAATCAGGTAGGACCAGGAGATGGTCCATTCCCCAACCTCACTGCATGAGGAGTTTGAGGCACAGAGGAGGAAGGCCCAAACCCCACAGGGCCCAAGCCAGAGCCTTGGGGAGCGCCATAGACCAGAGGGATGGTGAGGCCTGAATGTGCAGGGTGGGAGAATGCTGCCCGAAGACACCAACATAGAAAAGAATCAGGTGACAAAGGTGGAATTACAGTGAAATCTAGGCTGAGAAGAGCTTTTGACGGGCAAGTCAACATACCAGAGGAGGCTGAAGCAACCCCTGAAACTTAACTATGGCAAACGGATTACAAAGAAGGGGACAGTCCATGCAATTTATCGAGCTAGGAGGCCAAATCAGGTCAAATAAAGAGAGAAATACTTCTGCATTGAACTTGTTTCCTCAGAAGTATTCTGCCTTGAGAGTCTAGGGTGTTTCTGAAGCCACAGATAGACCGGGAGTTACTGCTGTATGTCAGTCAGTCACCCAAACTACTTCCCCTTCCAGGAGTATCACCAGGAGTGGCACTTGTCAGGGAAAATTGCAGGACACTGCAGGGTGAAGGCAAGGCAGGGAGGTGAGGCAGTGGAAGACCAGGGAGAAGGCGGTAAGGGCAGCGTTAGCAGTCAGGATGGAAAGACGTAGTGTGAGTGAGGACTGGGTCGCCATGACACGAATGAGCCATGACAAGAGAACTGCTGGGATGCAGGGGACAGGAGGGACAGAGGAGCCTGCCTGTCACATCCACTCAACCAGTCTGCCTGGGGAAGGTGCTGGCATTTTGCTGCTTCTCTCCCTGCCACCTGTGTCCTCCCTTAGCACCACAAGAAGTACCAGCATGTCCATCAGAAGTCCTTCTGCTGCCCAGAGCCAGCCTGTGGGAAGTCCTTCAACTTTAAGAAGCACTTGAAGGAACACGTGAAGCTGCATAGCGGTGAGTGGTGGCACATAGTTCCCCATCACCAGGGCTCCCCCTGCAACAGGACTCCCACTCTCCCCTCTTCTCACCTCCCAGGGTCCCCACCTCTCCTGAGCTCCTGCCTCCCTGTTGGGATTCCCCGCCTCTCAGGGGCTCCCCCTGTGTGGGTTCTGTCACCCCCCGATATGGGTCCTGTCACTACCCCCTGGGGGCCCTTCCCCTCTTTCTGAGGGATGCCTCTCATTCATGCTATACTCCCTGTGTTTGGGCACCTGCCTGCTTGAGGCCTTTCCAGGGGCTGTGTGCAGCAGTGAGCAAAGCAGACAGCCCTGACCTGTCCACTCCGGTGGCATGGGGCTGTGAGGAGACAAGGAAGTAGGGGAAAGAATAGGGCATGAGGAGGAATTGCTGTTGTAGAAAGAGAGATGCTCTGAACAAGGACCTGAGTGAAGGGAGGAATGGAGACCTGTCCCCATAGTCTGCACACGTGTGAAAGCCCTGAGGTGGTATTTTCATAGTACAGTCCAGGAATAGGGAGGAAACTAGGAGGTTAGGAAGGAAGGAAGAGAAGTCACCTAGATGGCTTGGCCGCTGCTTCTGGTAAGATTGGCACCATCACAGGGTCTTGAACAGAAGAGGAATGAGGCTGACCTAACAAGTCACTATGGCTGCAATGTAAATAGGGGGACTGCAAATGGATGGAGCCAGGTGCTAAACCTTGCTGGGACGACAGGTGTACACACAGGCAGTGATGGCAGCCTTGATGTGCTGGTAGCTATCAGGTCAGTGAGAAGTGTCTGGAGGCTGACATGTGTACAAATGGAGCCATGACAGAATCCAGACATTCCTGGTGGTCCGGGCAGTGAGGTCAGGGATGACTTAGAGAACTACGTGAAAGGTGATGTAGTTTCCTGAAAACAAGGGAGAAACAGGCTTGTGGAGAGGGAAATTTGGTTTGAGATATGTTAATTAAATATTCCAGGAAAGCTGAGTCTAGAGACCAAGGTAGGAGAGTTGCTGGGCAGAAATATAAATTTGTGTTGGGAGCATACTTGTGCTTATTGGTGCCATGGGGCTGGAGCACCATACACAGGGGTGAGTGTGGGTGGGAAGGGGTCTGCACTCAGGCATTGCAGTGCAGGGCAGGTAGGCAGTGCCACCTAAGGAGCCAAGTGCAGAAAGTGCTTGGGAGGTGGGTGACTGTCAGTGCCACGGGCCAATCAAAGTGAGGGAGAACAGGCCAGGATATTATAGGGTGAGGGCATGACAGGGAGGTGAGAGAATGGAAGCCCCCAGGAAAAAGGGGTAAGGGCAGAGTTTAGTGGGAAGCCATCCTCAACCAGATGATAAGATGGCACAGACAAGAGGGGCAGTTGAGCTTTGGGGGTGATAGCCAGAAAAGGAATGGGTTCAGGCAGAGTGGAGCTGAGAAGTAGAGATAGTAAGTCTGGACAACTCTGGAGTTGTGCTGTGAAGAACGGAGAAATGGGGTCTTAGCTAGAAGGCTGTAGGTTCTACAGATGATTCCACAGAGAGAGGAGTTTGCTGATGGGGACCTCAAATGAAAAGGGGTAGTTCTTGAGGGGCAGAGAGAGGGCAGCCACAGGAGAACAGCTGGACATTTTATGTGTGTGGGCACAGGGGGACATTGGCTCATGGACTTCGTGGGCATAGGATGTAGTGGTTATTTCCTGGTATGTTCTCTCTTCTTGGTGAGGATGGTAGGCTTTGAGTGTTAGAGGCTGGTAGAAAGAGGAGGTGGTGTGAGATGTCTTCTGGATTCCAGAAAGTAGAAATGAACTGACCTTGGAAATGCAGATACATAGGGACCTTTGAAACTTCTGGTTGTAGAAGGAAAGGAGAGGCTGAGGGCAGGCATGTGCCTCTCGGGACAAGTGTGCAGGCCTGCAGCAGATTGAGGGTTGTGTTTACCCTAAGTTGGGCTTTTAACAGAGCAGGTATAGACAGGGTCCCAAAGGGCAGGCATATTGGTAATGAGTGATGAAAGGCAACAGAGATGGTCTTGGAAGTGGACCTGAGTGGGGATGGGGAAAGTGCCCCAGGACTGTCAAAGCAGGACAAAGTGGGACACCCTGGCCAGAACCGAGGCAGCTTGAAATTGCATGTCTGCTGTGCTTGGACATAGTGTGGGAGTAGTGGGGGGAGCAGAGGAGGGTGGGGATGAGGTCATTGAGGTCAGGGAACAGGGCCAGAGGGCTAGACAGCAGCAGGAGCAGTGGCTGACGGGAGTAGAGGGTCTGGAGCCACAGCCGTCTGGACTGAGGGTGAGTAACAGGGATCAAGGAAGGCTATAAGTATGTGACAGTCTGGTGGTGGAGTCTTCACAGAGGTGTTGGAGGTACAGAGGCTCTGTGAGAAGCAGAGACACCTCTCCTGTGGGCCCTGCGGTTTGGCAGAATAGGAGAAACACACAGCAGTCTGCAGGAGCTGCTGGTGTCACAGTGACCCCAGCAATAGGCAGTTGTGTTGGAACTAGTAGGGAGGACAGAAGAAACCGGGTGCCCACAGAGCACCACAGGGCACTTGTGGGGGCTGGGACAGGTGGGATAGGCAGGCCAGAATGGGTGGAGGCTTCCTTGGGCCTTGGACTTCATTTCTAATTCCTGTCCCTGACTCCAGGCCCCTGCTTGGCTGCTGCCTGAAGCCTTGCCATCTACACGTGAGCACCCAGCTCTCTGTTCTTTGTGCCTCCTATGGCAGAGAGCCAGGGTAAAGACTCAGATGTGGGGAGGTTTGGGGTGGGATGTCAGCATTCTCTTTTTTCCCATCTCACTCAGTTGTCCTGGCCCCTAAGGTGATGGAAGGCCACACAGACCCCATTGTTTGCACAGCTAACTAGAGCCCAGGCCTCCTGTCACCTAGTACTGCTGCCCTCCTGTGGGGACGGTGGGTGGGGGTGCTGGGGAGGGGTCCCAAGCAGAGGTAGGTATTAGAGTGACCTTCCTGTGCCTGCAGACACCCGGGACTACATCTGTGAGTTCTGCGCTCGGTCTTTCCGTACTAGCAGCAACCTTGTCATCCACAGGCGCATCCACACTGGAGAGAAGCCCCTCCAGTGAGTGCTGGGGAGGGTATCTAAGGGCCAGGGGCTGGGGTTGAGGGTGGGGCAAGGAGGACATCTGGGCAGTGGGAAACAGAAGGAACCCTGGGGAAGTCAAGATGGGCTGAGACCTCTTCCTTCCTGTGTCCCTGGCTCCAGGTGTGAGATATGCGGGTTCACCTGCCGCCAGAAGGCCTCTCTGAACTGGCATCGGCGCAAGCATGCAGAGACAGTGGCCGCCTTGCGCTTCCCCTGTGAGTTCTGTGGAAAGCGCTTTGAGAAGCCCGACAGTGTTGCAGCCCACTGTAGCAAAAGTCACCCATCTCTGCTCCCAGCCCCTCAAGAGTCACGCAGTGGCCCTTTGGAGCCTTGTCCTAATGTTTCTACCCCTGAACTGCCGGGGCCCAGTGAGGAATCCAGGCCCTCTCCATCTCCTCAGGCTCTACCCCTGTTCCCCCAGCAATAAGCTCTTCAGGGAGCCAGACCCAGGGACAGACAGAAAAGCAGCAAGAAGAGAGCTCAGAGGACAAACTCCCGATGCCTGGTCCCCTAGAACTAGGGCGATGGGGAGTGCAGACTGGGGGAAAAACTGGGATCTAGGACATCTGGACTAACTCTCGTCTTCCTGAAGTCCAGAATAAACAGAATTTTGAGTGGGCATGTGTGGGCAGAACAACTCCTTTGGCACCTGAGGTGCAGGAATCTTGGATCTCTTTGAAAGGAGGCTCCATTAGAATGTGCCAGAATGCAGCTTAGGTGTAGGCTCTGTTCCTCCCTCTGCAGGCCCTCACCTGCTTTGACCCTGGGGGCCCAAATTTCTTTCCAGGCTCCCTCTGGCAGCCCTTCCTGTGGAGTAGGACACCCACCCTCACATTCAAGTAGAGCAGGTTATGACAGTCTACAGAGTGCTGGGTCACCCCTGGGAGTGGAGGTCACCCCCTGGAGCAGAAATAGGGATATATGATCCTAGGCCATCTTGTACTTGCCACTGAGAAAACCTAATGTGGAATCCTGAAGTCTAGCCTTCTACTGCAGAATCTAGAGTCCCACAGGCAAGATCACTAAGCTGCCTTGGGAAGGGACAACGAACTTGGGACTGTGAAAGAACCTGGATCTTGAGCCACTCCCCAAATCTGTGACTATAGCAGCCTTGAGCTTGATGAAAGGGGTTCTTAGCATACAGAACCCAAACCACTTTTTATTTCAGAAGCCATTAGCAAAAAGCTGTTGGCCAGTTCCAGGGGGACTTGCCATCCTGCACATTCCTCATGTGGGTGTTCCCCAGAGTTCCAAGCCAGACTTAGAAACATTCTGATGTCCTACTTGATAGCACCCATCTCCATGGATATATGGTCTGGCCTAGGTACCAGGGCAAATGTCCCCAGCCTGGCTGGAGAACACTGTCCTGATAGACACCTTTGGTCTGCCCTGGGGGCAGGTAAGTGGCCATGCGGAGGGCCCTGGCCCTCTCCTTCACCAGTTAGGCCACCTCTGCCAGGGAGCAGGCAGCTCTCAGCATGGACACATCCTCTGACTGCAAATTTCCCACCTACACCTTCCTCCTTAGAAGCAGAGGGAGAAAACATGAGAGAGATTTAACAGGTGGAATCAAGAGGCAAGACTACAGGGCCAATGACCTGTGACAGGACAGCAAAGGGACCAGGGAAGGAGAAGCAGAGAAGATACAGGTTGCAGTAAAGAGATGAGACAAGAGAAGACAGAACACAGGCAGAGAAACAGAAAAGAAAATAGCAGAGTACATAGTCACAGCTGTAGGATATGCCAACACCTGGGTTCTCTCACACGCAGGGTCTGAGAGGTATCCTCAACTCCCTGTACCTACACTACAGAATGAGGACTAAGATGGGGTAAAGATTTGACAAAGTAGGTGGAGAGGCAGGGCAGGTGAAGGGCTACAACAGAAGCTGAGAAGGCAGCAAGTCACTGCACAGTCTTTCCCCAAATCTCAGTCTGCGAGGTGACCACCATTGCTGTGGTGTGATGTTGGTGCTCGCCAGACCACCTCCAGAGAGGCCTCTTAGCAAGTCTCTCTCAACTGGGACATGAAGAGCCCTGTCCTGCTGGCCCCAGGAAGACGGGGGCTGCGGCCAGGATGGTGGCTGCAGCAGTGCGGGTGCGCGCGTGGGTCCGCTGGTGTTGCGACAGCGAGCGGCTGTGGCTGAAGCATTTGCCGCACTCAGCGCACTCTGCTGGGCGCTCACCCAGGTGCGTCTTGCGATGCAGTGCAAGCTTGGAGGATACGCTGAAGGCTTTGCCACACTCAGGGCATTTGTGCGGCTTGTGGCCGGTGTGGTTGCGCCGGTGCACGTTGAGGTTGGACACACAGGTGAACTGTTTGCCACACAGCTCGCAGCGGTAAGGCCTCTCGCCCGTGTGTGTTCGCCGGTGCTTAGTGAGGTCTGAGCGGTCGCTAAAGCGGCGGCCGCAGTCCGGACACGGGAAAGGCCTCTCGCCCGTGTGGATCCGCTGGTGCACTACCAGGTCAGATCGCTGCCCGAAGCACTTGCCGCAGGTGGTGCACGCGTGTGGCTTTGTGCCCTGATGGCTGCGCCGGTGACGCAGGAGCGTGGAGCTCTCGCTGAAGCAACGCCCGCAGTCCCCACAAGCGTATGGCTTCTCACCAGTGTGCGTGCGCTGATGGCGCACAAGCGTGGCACTCTCCAAGAAGGCCTTGCCGCATTCAGGACACCTGAAAGGCTTCTCCCCAGAGTGCGTCTGCAGGTGTCGTGTTAGCGTGGAGTTCTTACTGAAGCTCTTGCCGCACACGCCACACTGGTGCGCGTCGGAGTTACTGGGGACCCAGGACACCGGCCTCTGGGTCAGGTGGACGCGAGCGTGACTCCGCCGCCCAGTACCGCTACGGAAGGCCTGCGGGCACTCGGCACAGCTGTAGGGTGAGTCAGTAGTGGCGAAGCTTTCTCCCAGAGGGTGTGCCCGTGCCTGATGGAAGGTGAGCGCGCTCTGGCGGAAGGCACGGGCGCACAGTGGACAGCGGTGGGGCCGCTCAGGCGGGTGTCGGTGGCGTCGGTGCACCAGCAGCGCCGAGAGGTGGGTGAAACGGCGGCCACAGAGGCGGCAGAGGCAGGCACGACCCCGCCGGTGAGCGCTCAAGTGTAGATCCAGGCTGCCGCTGTGGCGGAAGCTCTGGCCACACTCGCTGCAGACGTAGAGGGTCTGGCCGGCCTGTGTGCGCCTGTGCGCCCAGAGGTCGGTGGCCCGCGCGCAGCTCGCCCCGTACTCCAGGGAAGGAAAGCCGCCGTCGCTGTGGGCGCGCTCGTGCCGCAGCAGCACCGAGCTGTAGTGGAAACCCTTGCCGCACTCACTGCACGTGTAAGGCCTTCCTGACGCGGCTGATCCTGCCACGGCGAGCATGGCGAGGATGGCTTACACGGAAGCATACCACTCACACCGTGGGGTTCGCTGCCTCATTAAGTTTTAGTTTTCTTAGGGCCTGCAAAGGGAAAGGTAACAGAAAAGGGAGAGGCCTCGAAAAGTGGTCTGTAACTTCTAGAATTCCTTCCCTCATAGGCAGATGTTACAGCCGTTCCATAGGTGGGCAGTGGTCGGGTTCACCCTGCCCCATGAGCCTGTAGGGAGAAGGTCTCAGTTAGCCCCTGGCAACATCTGCAGCAGTCTTAGGGAATGGGGACAGGAAGGCGAACTGTTTCCTGTAATTTCCTCAAGTGGTCCATTTCTCAATTCCCCTCTCCAACATGTAGCAAAGCCATAGGAATCCCAGAAATACAGGGTGTGCTACCTGGAAGGGTGGGGGGTGGGGACAGACCGCGGGCCTCCTACAGCTGGGCTTCCCAATCCCTCATGCAGACCAGTACCAGGCTGTGGCCTGTTAAGAACCAGGAGCACAGCAGGTGGTGAGTGGCAAGAGGGAAGCTTCATCTGTATTTACAGCAGCTCCCCATCACTGGAATCATCACCTGAGCTCTATCTCTAGTCAGATCAGGGCGATATTAGATTCTCACAGGAGCATGAGCCCTACTGTAAATTGGCATTGGAGGGATCTAGGTTGCCTGCTCCTTATGAGAACCTAATGCCCCTCTCCTATATGTGGAAAATCCGTCTTCCAGAAAACCAGTCCCTGAACCATAAAGGTTGCTGACTGCTATCCTAGACAACAGGCAGGAATGTATTCAGAGGGGAGCTTGTGTTCAGTAAGGGAGACATCAGCACTGCTTGGCAGGGAAGGAGAGATTGCCCACCTGCTTTCTGGATCCAGACTGTAGATCCCCACCTGGGATGCATTAGAAATAACCAAGAAGGGTGAGTAGGTCCCCCTGGGCTTAGACCACACCAACATCACCTTCTTCTAACTCCCAAGCTTCCTGAGTTGTCATTGTGAACCCAGCCAGGCTTGGGCTGGAAGGATAAAAAGGACAATCTAATGAAGCACAGATAGGTGCAGCAGCAGCTTTCTGGACAGGAGGCTCAGACCCTAATGTTACTGAAGGGGCTGGGGCCTGGGCAAGGGAAGGTATTTGAGAAACTCCAAAATACTGTTTTTTTGGTTTTTTTTTTTTTTTTGGCTTTAGACAATACCTGATAAACAATGACCCATACCACTATACAGCCCAAAGTTGAGAAAGCAACTCAGGACCTATTTGGTGAATTAGCCAAAGCAACTCAGAACTTTAGATAATTCTCACACCCATACACACACACACACAAAATCAAAAGTCAGCAAGTCGGCAGCAATATCCAAGAACTGGCTTTCACTTTTTTTTTTTGAGACAGAGTCTCAACCTGTCACCCTGGGTAGAGTGCTGTGGCATCATAGCTCACAGCAACCTGAAACTCTTGGGCTCAAGCAATTCTCTTGCCTCAACCTCCCAAGTAGCTGGGACTATAAGCATCCACCACAATACCTGGCTATTTTTTTTTTTTTTTCAAATATAGACATAAGTCTCTCTTCTCTTGGGTGTCGGTACCTTAGAGTGGAATTGCTGGGTTATATGGTTAACTTCATGTTTAACTTTTTTTTTTTTTTTTTTTTTTTTAGAGATAGAGTCTCACTTTCTCACCCCTTGGTAGAGTGCCGTGGCATCATGCAGCTCACAGGAACCTCTAACTCCTAGGCTTAGGCAATTCTCTTGCCTCAGCCTCCTGAGTAGCTGGGACTACAGGTGCCCGCCGTAATGCCCGGCCATTTTTCTGTTTTGCAGTTCGGCCGAGGCTGGGTTTGAACCTGCCACCTTCGGTATATGGGGCTGGCGCCCTACTCAATGAGCCAGAGGCGCTGCCCTACCCGGCTATTTTTTTGTTGCAGTTGTTATTATTGGTTAGCTGGCCCAGGCTGGGTTCAAACCTGCCAACTTTGGTGTATGTGGCTGGTAATGTAACCACTGTGCTATGGGCACCGAGCTGGTTTTCACATTTTTAATAAAGGATAGGGGTAAGAAAGGGGCATCTTTTCCAATTCTGAGTATCCAAACGGTGAACATTCTGCAGGCTTTCTTCATGGCTCCAGCCTCAAGGATCTGAATATCTGGAGTAGCAGAGAAACACCTTTATGGAGACCACATCTGCTCTTTCCTGTGTATCTCAAATGGTAACCCCTGATAGCTTACTCTAGGTAGGTGACTGGGAGCAGGGTCAGCCTCTGTAGTACACGTGTGGAACCGCGAATGCCCTCCAGTTGTGAGTACAAATGTCACTGTGCTTCTCTGGCTGGCCTCATTAATGACCACTTCCCTCAAAGCCCACGGTCTGTCCCTAGCCAACCCAGTGAGTAGGACACTGGAGATCAGATATGGTTGTTAATTCAGTAGGGGCCTGTGTTACCTAAAAGACCAGGGAAAGGAAGCAAGCAAAATGGTCAGCATTTTCTTACTGGCAGATCCAAACTTCTTATAAATACTCAGAACTTTGGTTACAAAATACTCCCATAGTCAAGATCCTCATCTTTTTGGATGCAAATAGAGATGTGAAAAAAACCCTTGAAACCAGCAAACCTGCAATAGTGGGCTCTGGCATTTCTGCTCCTTTCCATGCTTGGGTAGGCATGGCCAGTGCAGAGTGTCATCTTCTCATGCCTCTGGAACACGAGGTACTGTGTCCTACTAGGTGAAGAGGAAAAATGTGAGTTTCTTCCTTTTTTTTTTTTTTTTTAAGAGACAGAGTCTTGCTTTGTTGCCCAGACTGGAGGGCAGTAGTGAAATTATAGCTCCCTACAGCCTCGAAATCCTGCACTTAATGGTTTGGGCACTGGCCACATGCACCAGGGCTGGTGAGTTTGAACCTGGCCCGGACCTGCTAAAAACAAACAACAACAACAAAATAGCCAGTCGTTGTGGCAGATGCCTGTAGTCTCTGCTACTAGGGTGGCTGAGGCAAGAGAATCGCTTGAGCGCAAGACGTCAAGAGCTCTGAGCTATGACGTCACCGCACTCTACAGAGGACGACAAAGTGAGACTCTGTCTCAAAAAAAAAAAAGAAAGAAGAAAGAAATCCTGCATTCTAGTGATCCTCCTGCCACAGCCTCCTCAAGTTCTGAGATTACAGGCATTAGCCACTTTGCCCAGCCTGAAAATGTGAACTTTAATTGAGTAGAGGGACAGAAGGGGGAGAAAGGGAGGGAAATACTTACTGGAGGAGGTTATTTTTTTTCAAGGAACATTTTTTTTCCTTTTTTCGAGGCAGAGTCTATGTCGCCCTTGGTAGAGTGCCATAGCGTTACAGCTCACAGCAACCTCAAACTCTTGGGCTTAAGCAATTCTCTTGCCTCAGCCTCCCAAGTAGCTGGGACTACAGGTGCCTGCCACAATGCCTAACTATTTTTTTGTTATTGTTTAGCAGGCCCAGGCTGGGTCCGAACCTGCCAGTCCTGGTGTATGTGGCTGGCACCCTAACCACTGGGCTATTGATGCTAAGCCAGGGACATTTTATAAAAAACAAGGGAGGATAGTATCACAAAGCACTATTTTGTCATTCTTGTTTTATCTGACACCACTACTCTTTTCTTTCTCTTTTTCTTTTGGTTGAGAGTATTTTAAATCTCAGACATCTTATTCAAAGAAGATGATTTTTAAACAAAATCTGCAAATAGGGGCAGGAGCTCTTCTGCAGACTCAAGAGCAGATTTTATAGAGTCCTTTGGTTCCTCCAGAGTAGGGGTCCTCAAACTATGGCCTGCGGGCCACATGCATTGGTGTGAATTGTATTTGTTCCCGTTTTGTTTTTTACTTCAAAATAAGATATGTACAGTGTGCATAGGAATTTGTTTATAGTTTTCTTTTTTAAACTATAGTCCAGCCCTCCAACAGTCTTAGGGACAGTGAATTGGTTTGAAAAGTTTGAGGACGCCTGCTCCAGAGGAAACTTTCACCCCAGACATTTGGGCTGCTGATTCCAGCTGGACACGATTTCAAAAGAATGTTTGCCCTCATGAAAATAAAACTTTCCCTGGAGACTCTGTGGCTGATCCCAAGTGCCAGAGAAAGTAATGCTCATTTCCCCCAGTGAATGTTCTGCCTCTGCTGGGCGTATCTGGAGACCATGTTTCTGGAGTTCAGGCTCTCCCAGGCCACTACCTTCCAAGACATATGCCAATGGAAGGTAAGACAAAGGCACAAACAACAACATGCATACATAAATGGCACAAAAATGAAGGTACCCTTTCTTCTCATTATAGACCTAGAGTAGGAGAGACTTTAGCTAGGGTGCAGCTGTGGTGCTTGAAAGCCAGACCGGGCCCTTTAGGCCTCTCCTCTGTACATTACCTCATGCTGGAGCCTGCCCTAGAGGCAAAGGGGTCTGTGCTTGAGGGAGAAGCCTGAAAGAAAAAGTACTATAGGGCTCAGCGCCTACAGCTCAAGCAGCTAGGGCACAAGCCACATACACCAGAGTTGGCGGGTTCAAATCCAGCCTGGGCCTGTCAACAACTACACCCAAAATAATAGCCGGGTGTTGTGGTGAGTGCCTGTAGTCCCAGCTACTTGGGAGGCTGAGGCAAGAGAATTGCCTAAGCCTAAGAGTTGGAGGTTGCTGTGAGCTGTGATGCCACGGCCCTCTACCCATTGTGACAGCTTGAGACTCTATCTCAAAGAAAAAAAAAAGAAAAGAAAAGAAAGTGAGATAATAAAAATCACTATCAAAAAAAAAAAAGAAGAGGAAGAAGAAAAGAAAAAGTACTATAGGCCAAAAGAAGAATGACCTCTAGGCTGTCCTAACTACCAATCTCCTGATTAAACCTGAGTTTTGAAGTTATGACACCAAATTTATCTTACTTTGGAAAAGAAGTATAGAAAAACTTAGGAAGGAAGACAACAATCACGTGAATTACGTGAACAATTACGTGTATTTTTTAGTAAAAATCCTAACTGTTGAATACTTATTTTAGTACCTGTCAAGCACTTAATGCTTACAAGTTCCTTACATATAACTAATAAAAACAGGTACTAAGTAATGGAAAAATTAACATTCAGAATAGATTCAAGATAAATTTCAGAGTATCGTATATTACTTTTTTTTTTGTTTCTTTAATAGATATTGCAGGTATTTCATACCATAGCTAATGTGTCACAAAGTACAAATCAACAGTATCAAAATTAATCAAGATTTAGGACAGCCATTAACAATCTACTGCTGGAGATTTTTCTTATGGTTTGCATTCTTCAGTCAGGACTTTTCCCCCCTGGTTATGTTCTGCCATGCCAGCATTTCTGGAGTGGGATAAGAGACCCCAGAAAGTCATGACTCTTGAGAAGCAAGTGGTCATCTTGCAATTCCTCCATCTTGAAGCTAGAGTTGGATAAACCCAGTCTGGGCAGCAGGGAATGGGGACATGGGGTACTGTCCAGAGCTGGGTTATCTACTAGAGTAGCCAAGAGCCACATGTGGCAACTGAACACTTGAAACCTGCCTGGTCCAAATTGAGATGAGTTGTAAGGATCAAGTCACTCCTCATTTCAAAGACTCAGTATCAAAAAAGAATGTAAACTATCTCTTTAATATTAATATTTAATGTTGATCATGTGTTGAAATGAATATTTTGAATATATTGGGTTAAATAAAATATACTATTAAAATACATTTCATCGGGGTGGCACCTGTGGCTCAAAAGAGTAGGGCACCAGCCCCATATACCGGAGGTACTGGGTTCAAACCCAGCCCTGGCCAAAAACAGCAAAACAAACAAACAAAAGATACATTTCACCTGTTTTTTAAGAAAATTTAAGATTACAAATATGGTTCATATTTTCTTCCTCTTTTTTAAGACCTTTTTTTGTTTTGTTTTTCTTCTGCAGTTCCTGGCCGGGTCTGGGTCTGAACCCGCCACCTCTGGCATATGGGGCTGGCGCCCCACTCCTTGGAGCCACAGGCACCACCGTAACACCTTTTTTTTTTGAGACCGAGTCTTACTCCGTCACCGTTGGTAGAGTGCCGAGGAGGCGTCATAGCTCACAGCAACCTCAAACTCTCAGGTTCAAGCAATCCTCCTGCCTCAGCCTCCTGAGTAGCTGGGACTATAGGCACCCACCACAACACCTAGCTACTTTTAGAGACGGGGTCTGGTCTTGCTCAGGCTGGTCTTAAACTCCTGAGCTCAGGCAGTCCTCTCACCTAGGCCTCCCAGTGTGTTGGGATTATAAGCGTGAGCCACTGTACCTGGCCATATTTTATTTTATTAGATAGTGTTTGCCCAAATAGCCTTTCCAAATTCTGGAACAATGTACAAAGGGAGCCTGGCTCACCTGGCAAATCTCACTTGGAAAGCTTTGGCTGGGAAAAGGTCACTGATGCTCTCAGACCCTCAGTAAACATGCAGAAGAACCTTTCATTGTCCAAGGCCCCAGCCCACCCCATCTAGAGGAGTCCACCCACTCTTTTGGAAAGTGGATGTCTGTACTACTCATCAAGACCTGGTTGGGACCAGGGGCTAGGACTTTTTTTTTTTTTTTTTGAGACAGAGCCTCAAGCTGTCACCCTGGATAGAGTGCTATGGCATCACAGCTCACAGCAACCTCCAATTCCTGGGCTCAAGCGAGTCTCTTGCCTCTGCCTCCCAAGTAGCTGGGACTACAGGC
>CAUYRH010100330.1:0-15210 GCA_963574655.1 Perodicticus potto | reverse complement strand
CAGCCCGGGCCCGCCAAACAACAATGACGGCTGCAACCAAAAAATGGCCAGGCGTTGTGGCGGGCGCCTGTAGTCCCAGCTACTTGGGAGGCGGAGGCAGGAGACTCGCTTGAGCCCAGGAATTGGAGGTTGCTGTGAGCTGTAATGCCTCAGCACTCTCTCCAGGGTGACAGCTTGAGGCTCTGTCTCAAAAAGAAAAAAATATATATATCATTAATAAACTTACGGTTATATGAAAAGTTAAAAAAAAACGCACTCCTTAAACTCACTGCAATTTTTCCATACAAATATATAAGCACTGAAGACAAGTTTTATCAACTATATTTATAGCAACTACACTTGCTTTGAGATTTTACTGGAGATCAAAATGCCTTGCTTGTACCTCCCTTCCCTACCCTCCCTGAATACATCATTCTGTATCCTAAAATTCTAGTTGATTTTCTTTAGAGCAGTTATCACTATCTGAAGTTTTTTTCCTCATGTATTTATCTATTTTCTTACTGTCTGACTTCGCCACTAAATTACAAGTTCTAAGAGACCAAGGACTGTTCCTGTCTTATTCATTACTTATTCCCAGCACCTGAACTGTGCCTGGGCGATGACTTGTAAAGAATTGTTACCCAGCTGACTTACTGAATAAATAAATAAAAGCATTTCAGCCCTAGCACAAGCGGTGACTGAGACAAAGGAGAATCCTTTCTAATTGTGCACTTTGGTCTCAACAATTGTAAAACCAGGCTGTACCATGCATAAATTTCAGATGAAGTACTGCTATTTGAGCAAACTTTAGACTCACATAAATAACATCCATGAATGCATAGGGAGAGGTCAATGTCACCTATGGCATTGTCATGACTTCTAAGACAATGTATATATATAAAGTCACTGCCATGTGGCTCATAATAGATCTCTAGTGAATGAAAACAATTGTTGTTATTCATCATACAATAAATGTATCCTTAACCTTTGAGGTTTCTTTTTTGGTTTGTTTTGGTTTTTATAATTTAAGTCTCACTGGTATGTTGTATTCATTTTTCTAAAAGATAAGACATTTTAAAAATTCTCCCCATTTCATCTATTTTGAAGGATAAGGAATTACTACATACCTATTATGAATATAGTAACTATTATATTTGAAAAGTACTGTTAATGAAATCATCTACTGGCTTCCTATTAGTAATGAGTACATTGGATACTTGCTTTTCATTCTTGTGATACTTTACTAAGAATACATGCCCGCATAAGAGAAAAACTCAATTCAACTCAAGATGGGAGGAAGGGGAAGGAAGGAGAGGAGAGGAAATTATAAATTATGAAATTATGATTTTATAAATTATATAATTATGAAATTACAGGGGAGGAGGGAGGGAGATTGGTGTGCCCCCACCTAATGGGCACAACTTAAAGACATATGGCACACTTCCCTCAGTCCTAAACACAGCTACAAAAGAGACTCTGCCTAATACATGCAAACATTGTAACCTAATTGTACACTCACATTAATCTGAAATAAAATAAGCAAATAAATAAAAACAAAATAAAAGTACCATTAAATCATGTTCTCAAAGTAGATTTCCTTTTGTCAGAGTTAGGTGTGGTATGGCAGGTGTGAAGGGAAGGTGTCATTTTTTTTTAGCTCAACATATTCAGATTCTGCCATGAAATATATAGAAAAAATTATTGGTCTCCAAGGACCCTGAGTTCCTGCAGGATGTGAACGTCTTGGCGAGTAGGTGCTGTACATTTCTCACCACTTTACAATGGCATATTGCTAATGCATGGCTGACTAAGTTAATGAAGTATAAATATTAAAGAATTCAAGTCTGTGCTTCCAAAGCAGCCTGGTTCTGAGAGACTGATGCTGAGGACAAATCAGGGCACTGACATTTAGCTAGGGTTGTGTCGGAGAGAGTGTTTACTTTGAAAGCAGGAGTGTTTCCTGCTCACGCACTTCTGCGCCCGTCCTCTTGATGGCTCACCTCTACCCAGAACATCAAAGGTGTCTACCAAAGGTCACCATGTGGGACTCAGACACTGGGTTTATTATGCTGAAGCATCCGGGGGAGGGGGCGGGAGGGGAGGGCAGGATGGCAAAGGTGTATGTGGGAGGGTTGGTTTAGTGGTCCCTTATGAGATGATAAGGTTGGTTGTAAATCCCATGAAATACTGAAACTATTCATGACAAAATATACTTCTGAAGCCTTACTAGTCCTCCCACCCCCTCAGGTATTTCTTCCCTAGTAAGGACTCAGGAGGAGGTTTGGAAAGTATTCTGCATATTAATGGCATTTTAAAATGGTCCCATTCAAATCCCTACTGGATTTAGTTCCAGATATATGTGATATAATTTTATTCCATTTGTAACTCATCAAGGATCTTTTTATATCTTTTAGCTTCGGGGTAGTGAATTCCAACAGTTTGTTACCCATAAAGTAAACTATCATTGCCTTTACTTTGCCTAATAACTACGGCTTTCACGATTCATGGGGTTGTGACCTGCACAAATCTCACAGGTATCTCTGCACCCCAAACTTTGACATCCCTCACCGTCTGCATCACCCAGTTTGAAACTTCAGTACATACACCCTGGTGAAATCCTACACTCTTCACGGACAGGGACTCTATTCTACATCCAGTTTTCATAGAGTTGACTGGTTCCATTCTTCCTGCTGCCAGCACCTTCCCTGGCACCTCACAGCAACATAAATCCTTGTTGAACTGAAGTGAACTCTAGAAAGTGCTTCAGTCTCTCTATAAGCATTGACTCCAGCTACTTCTTCTGGTCTTACTGCCTCTCTCTTTTAGAAATTCTAATGAATGCTTGACATGTGGGCGTAGGGAAATACTGTGAGCATTCAGACCTATGGGGCTGTTTATAACCCTCTTCTTAATCTATCTGGTGGGCTCTGACCAGCACTGCGGGCAGGATTCTAACTTTGAAGCAATTAAGTTCCAAAGTAAGATGCTCTACCATGTTTCAAAACCAACTTTGGACAAAAACACTTTGGCCTTTTTTGCTATAGCAATAAACTGTTATGCAACATATTATTTTAATTCTAACCAAAATTCAATCAGATACATTAAACATAAAATATACAGAAAATGGCACTCTCAGCATTCTCAATCATTTCCTTTTCTGTTTTAAACAAAATAAGCATTTTCTGTCTGTGTAAAATGTAAATGAAAAAACCACACTTCAGTGGAACTAAAAACTGGATTTAAAAGTAGACCAAAAATGACATTGGGCTGCATGTAAGAGTTGTATAGCAGATGGATAAATCCCCAAATGAAGGACCTGGACGTGGCCACTATGTAACAGTTGATAACCTTGAAAATTATTTCACTTTTTGCAGTACTGAAAGGCTTAATTCTCTATCCACTCCTATTATATTTCACTGCCAATTTGAAGAAAATGAATGATTCTAATTTTGTATTTCACAATCAGCTTTTAGAGCCAGTTCAGTCAGTGTTTAAACAGGTTTACTGTGTAATTTGTGTTTATTGTGTAATTATGGCAAATGCAAAATAATGTAATTAGTCTTAACCACTTCACCAAATGAAAGTGACAAAAAAGTAAAATACAAAAAAGGCAATGTGTGTAAGCACATAGAAGATTTTATAACTAATTATATTTTTAAAATTCTATAGCAACAAATATCCAATGTATAAAAGAAATGGAACCATATCCTTGGATATACTCCCAGAAGCACATAACCAGCCTGAGAACTGCACTGTCAGGTTTTAGAAAATATTGTTTTCAAGCCAACGAATACTAACTTTAAGGTTAGATAAGCAGTTGTTGAGGAAAACGTGCCACCTGTTCAGGAACAGCTGCTTCTGACTGACACAAAGCAGGCAGGTCACCAGGGGATACAGGGCCTGAGGAAAGAGAGACACGGTCACAGGATAATTTATCTTTCGACAAACCAGGTGACACCATTCTCTGCACCCACCACCTCACTGTCTCCCACTGCAGCTGTGAGGGTCAAAAGAAACCGGACAACGTGTAGCACAGCCCGGTGGGCAAAAGGTGGAGTTGAATGTCATGTGAACGCTTCCTGATAATCCTGGGACTGGAATAATTTAGAACCGTGCATAGTGCAGAAGAATAAGTTCCATGTATAATAATGTGGAAGTCTGATCCACTGTTTTAGTCTTCGCTTTTGAATTTCAAAAACAAACTCATCATCTTAGATAACTATCTCAAACAAAAAAGGAAGGCACATTAATTTTGTAAATGTTATGGCTTTTTTGCTCATAAACGTCTACTAGCTTGTCCCTGTCTTAGAGGTAGGTGTATATATTTTCTTTTGCATGCAACCTTCCTGTAATTAAGGAGGATTCCTAAAAGAAATGTTATTGCATTGGTAAACGCCACCAAGACAAATTTAACCACAGGAGGAATTTGCTTACGACCAAATAAACAAAGGTGCTCCTGTGTTCTTCCTGCCAAACTGGGCCAGTTTCCCACAGCAACTAGCGAGGACAGAACAGCTAATGGACAGTATCCCCCAAACATACACACAGAACCCAGATAGTATATACCTTCATGGCTCACAAAAATTGAGGTCAGTGGAGACTTAAATAAAAATGTACCTGGCTCACCTATTAACTTGAATTAGCAAGAAACAGTTGCCACAATTAGATTAAGTGCTCTATAGTTCATTAACCTGTTTGTGTTTTCAAATTAATTTTGTTTTAAATGAACTTACTTTGAATTACCACTACCATTGAGTGCAACTCTAATGCCAATCAGTAATCACACACACACACAAAAAGCATGCAGTTAGTCACCATGACCGCAGCATGCAGACAAATGAGCAGATTTGCCACCATTACCCACAAAGCAACTCTTAAGTATCTGCTCAGTCATGGTGGAGACGCTCAGACTTTGGAGACTAACATGAATCAGCCAGCAACCAACCAGGCCAAAGCAGCCTGCTTCCTCCGGGCTTCACCATTATAGCTGGTGCTCATTCATAAACCAGAGCTTTATGTACCACAGAGGGTAAAAGGTGGTGGTAATTTAAGACTTTCCTAGTGGTGCTCTTCAAAGCCTTCCCAAGAATTGTTTTTCGGGCCTTCAGACAATCTCTTTTATGAACAACTATCTATTTCTCAACTCCCTTTTGATTCTGAGTATCAGGATAGGAATTAGCCCATGCAGGCTCCTGGGGACCAAGAAGATAAACTGTTATAAACATCATTCTTCAGGTTGGAAAATATTCTCAGAAATTAAAACAAAGATCAAGTTAAGCCAATCTTGGCAATGAACAATAGAATCCTGAGGATCACAAGGGTCACTGGATGTGACACAGCCAATGGCCTCCTACGAATGTGTCTCAGTCATGGTCAACACTAACTGGGAGCTCCAAAATTTCACATGTTGCCTCTTTTTGAGAGAGCTGTTGGTAACTCCTCCACCAGGGGAGTCTTATGACCCTTGAATAGACTCCTGCCTGGGAGCTTAGTCTCTGTGGTTCTATTTGTGTTTTGGATTTTCCTGTAGTTACTAACCAACGAGTGCTTCTTTCGAGATGAAAGTTCCAACGTGGTGTCGTACAGGCTTTCCACAAAATTTCTAAGGCAGGGAACATTTACTTCATTTTTAACAGCCTGAAATAGAGATGTACGTGAATATTATATTTAATGAAATTGCTGATTCTGTAATCCAATTTGGAGAAGATTTTAGAAATGAAAATGTAACTCACGGCAGCGACTGGAACCAGGATTTCAACAAAAAGCCCAGCCAAGGCATGCTTAATGTCTTTGTCTTTGACCTCGAGGAAATAATGTGCACATTCCTAGGACATAGAAAAAGAATACAGAGGGGAGAGAAATGAACATATAAGGTATACAGAAACAAATTCCAGCAAAAAGCTCTTAATCCAATTATACATATCAATACAGAATATTCCATAATCTTTTAAAAATCACTAGATTTAAACACTTATATTGAAATCTAAATGTTTGTAATGGCCTCAAGGACATTTTGCTAGGCATTTTTTTTTTCACTCTTCTTCTATTTCAAATCGCAAACACAGAGCTTCTCTAACCAGCAAACACACATTTATCCACTGAATTACCGAGGGATTCATTCAATCATTTACTTCCAATAATTTTCTACTGATTACTTACTGTGGGTGGGGAGGGACTGGGTCCTTGGTTAGCCCACAAACACAGATGCCCAGAAAGGTGACCATGGGACAAGAGGCAGAGGACATTAAACTTATTTTGGGCCCCATGCCTGACAGCCTCGGGCACAGAGCTGTTTACTTGTTCACCCTGACATTTTAGGCGTGTTTATTATGCAGATAGTTTCATAAGCAAGTCTAGAATGTTTCCATTCCGACCTCAGACAAGGAAGCTTTTGGAATAGCTCCTCAAGAATGGATGCCATTGCCTGTGGACTCTAGTCTATCTGAGGGTATTCTTGGTGGCCCAGGGTCTCATGCTGTAGTTGGCCTGCCCAGAATTCTGCCTGATCCTTTCCCCTTACTGGCCTTATTGGTAGCAATTTACTGTGGTCTCTATCAGATATTGTTGTCATTCAAGAGTCCAGGGCTACATGCATTTGATGATACATTGATGCTACATTAGCTATTACCCTTTATTTTCGGTTACCCTCAGGAAGACTGCTAAAAAACGGTTCCTAAAGTTTTGGGTTCCTTGGGTTCCCCGGCCCAAGATGGGAAACACCAGCAGGAACACATCAAGGCAGTTTTCCTACACAGACAGTGCTTTCCAGTTCCCAGGACAGTGGCTTTCTCCTCATTTTGCATATGTATGAAAATACTCTCATGTCTTCATTTAAGTACATAGATACATGAATTTTATTAATGAGTGGGACAAAAATAATAGAATTGTCCCCTCCTCACTACTTCACTTGCCTAGCCCTTTTTAAAAAATTTTTTAATCTTTTTTTTTTATTAAATCATAGTTGTGTACATTAATTTTTTTTTTTAAAAGAATATTTAGCAGGTACCGAACAATTATCCTGTGCTCAGAATCCTAGAACCGCTCTCTAAGGTTAGCACCATTATTGCCACCTTGCAGATAAGGTTAGCACGGCTGGGAAGGGTGAAGTGTGACTGACCAAGGTCACAGAGCTGGCAACTGTAGGAGCTTGAATTAAGTAAAACCCAAGACGTTTGATACACAGCCTCTTTCTCCCTGCCTCTCTAATAGAGTTACCAAAGCATAATTTATATACCATGTAATCTACCCACGTAAAGTGTACAATTCACTGGCTCTTAGTGTATTCACAGCTGTATTTTCATGACCACTATCAAATTCAGAACTTTTTAATGGCCTCCCCCCAAAGAAGCTCTGAACGCCTTAGCCATCACCTTCAACCTTCTTATCTCCCCCTCATTCCCAGCCCTAGAAACCACTAATCTACTTTCTGTCCCTAGGGACTTGCCTATTCTGGACATTTCCCATAACAGAATATCCATATATAATAATATAAGATGTGACTTTTTGTGTCCGCCTTCTTTAGCTTAATGTAATGTTTTCAAAGTTCATCGATATTGTATGGACTTTTTATGGCTGAATAATATTCCATTGCATGGATGTACCAAATTTTGCTTATTTGTTCATCATTTTATAGACATTGAAGTTGTTTACACTTTTAGCTACCACAAGGAATGCTGCTATGAATATCTGTGTTCAAGTTTTTGTGGAGACATATATTTCCATTTCTCCTTGGTATACGCCTAGAAGTGGAATTGCTTATGTAGCTATCTGAGGAACTGCCAGACTGTTTTCCAAAGTGGCTGTGGCATTTAACATTCATACCAGCAATGTGTGAGAGCTCCAACTTCTCTACACCCTCAGCCATATTTGTTGTCCAGCTTTGTGACTGTAGTTATCCTTGTGGGTGTAAAATGGTGTAGCCAAAGTTTATAATACCTACATCAACACTTTCTAGTAAGATCATCACCAAATCTAATTCACAGCAGCATTAGAAAAATCCCTTCAGATACACAAGTTTAATAAACTCTAAGAGCTGCATATTCTGCTAAGTCCTCCCTGGCAGCAAGTCTTTTGTTGTATACTGTGATGAACACAATAAATGCCAAACCCATATAGTTTGGTTGATTTTTTAAAATCAAAATTCCTTTTTATACTATGTGTAAAACAGCTTTATTATTTAAAGTTTGCATGCTTGTGAATGTTAATGTAGCCAACCAATGCTATCCATTTAAAAAAGTAAAAAGAAAAAAGCTATATTTTACTCGGAAAACAATACGTACAGTGGGTGAAAAGGAAAAATATCAACAAATAAGAAACTCCAATGTACGTTATACTCCGAAGACGGTATGAAAGATTAAAAATAAAACTGTCTGCCTACAACTGTATTGGTCACAAAGCACTTCCTGAATTATTGAAGGTAGGATGTCTTTTCAAATTCACATGTCAATGGGTTTTCAAAGTAGAGATCCATCATTTTGAGGATGGGAAGTGGTCATGTTGAAAGCCCCGTTGTCCTGCCCAAGATATTACCTGCATAAACTGAAGCGAGGCCTCGAAATCCTCCACTGGATACATTTTAATTCGAAAGAATTTCATCCCCATTATCAAGCTGATAATGCTTTGAACCACATATGGGCTCTGCTCTTTGTGCCGTAACTCTTTTAGCTCTGCCATAAATTTCTTCTTCACAGCAGGGAATCTAAGAAGAGAACATAAGTGATTTATCAAACAGTGGGCAGGAAAGGCAGTGCAGGGAGGGCCTCCAGCACCCAGGAGTGACCGGGCACAGTGACCGGGGCCCTCAAATCAGTTCAAGTACAGTGGCCATCATTTTGCAAGGGTCTGATGTTTGGGATTTGGCAAAGAATCCAATTTTCTTCTCCTTTTCCTCTCTTACTCGGTAAGATGTTTAACATCTCCTTCAGGGTAGGGAGCGACTTGGGGTTATTCAGACCCTCTCAAGATGGCCTATTTCTTAAGTTGAGGGTGATGAAAAGCCCTATTTCCTGGGTCTAGCCATTTCCAAAATAGCCGCAGGTCTCAAGGGCCCGAAACATCAAATTGTGAGCATATGGACAATAACACACGAGGTCAGCAATCTGTGACAGTGACAGCACGTGATTTTTGGATTTGTATTCCAAATAATGCCAAGAAATATTCCTACACCTATTTCCAAAGTTTTCTGTTGTTTCTTTTATAGTTTTAGCTTAATGATTATTGAAAAACAGATTTTTAGGCCAAAAAAATCCAGCAGTAGGAAAATTGAATTATCTATGCGATAAAGGTGAATGGGCGATCTACTACATGCATGAGATTTTTTGATTTATTAAATGCAAAACAAATAAACAAGACACAGTCCCTATCACCAAGGAAAGTATTTATAGTGTTTTGACAGTAAAATAATACTAATTATAACCACAATAATATTGTTATGCAGGGTTAAGGCTAAGACAGAAAGTATTAGCAGATCTTCAAAACACCTAAGGGCAAAGGAATGTACACACAAAAATTGTTTAAACTACTTTCGAGATGGCTAGTTTAAAAACGAGCTCCTGCCCACCCCATCCCCCACAAACACTCCAAAGAAAACAGTCCACGATCTGTTGCATTTTGTTTTCTGAGACTATTAGCCTGAGGTTCCATGACAAATTAGAAACAAGGCATGATTTAAAAGGGTAATTTGATAATACAAATTAAAGGTGAACAGAATCTGAGAAGGTTGGAAGTACTCCTGACACCTCAAAGGAGAAATTTTAGGATAGATCAAACAGGCAGCAAATACATAGGCATTGTTTTACTGAAAGGTAGTGCAGGGTGGGTGTAAGGGCTCACCCCTGTAATCCTAGCACCCTGGGAGGCTGAGGTGGGAGGATCCCTTGCCAGGAGTTTGAGACCAGCCTGAGCAAAAGCAAGACACTGCCTCCACTAAAATAGAAAAAATTAGCAGGGCATGGTAATGGAGTCCTGTAGTCCCAGCTGCTCCAGGAGGGTGAGGCAGGAGGTTCACTTGAGCCCAGGAGTTTGAGGTTGCAGTGAGCTGCAATGATGCCACTGCACTCCAGCTGGGGCAAAGAGCAAGACTCTGTCTAAGAAAAGGAAAGGAAAAGACAGGGAACCACTCAGCTGATGGTTGGCAAGTGTGGTGTGAGGGGATTCTCAAGGGATGGCAATTTTCTAGTTTTTGGCTTAGATGGGAGTTTATATGGTGTTCATTTTATAACAATTTGTTTAATTGTCCTATGCATATTTCTTTAGGTTTGCTACATGTATTTTTCAATAAAAAATATTTTAAGAAGATAGTAGATCACAAAATAAAAATAGCTTTAAGAAGATTTAAGTATCTTATAAATGGATATTCCCTGATGGGTTAACATAGTTCAGAATATTTCAGGGCATATTCCTGATCTGTGGTGGCATTTTGTGGTTTGCTACAAAACACCCATTTCAAGATAGCACCCCAACTGACCCCTTTTGCATTTCTTAAATACTATTAAAATACAGGGCAGCCATAAAGTTCATATGCAATTTAAATAGTCGATAGAAAATACTTGTTAGTTTATAAGTAAAATCTCATGGAGATTAATTGCAAAGCAGTATATTATTTTTTTAGATTAGGACATTCATAAAAATTAAAATACAAATTTCACTAAGATATACAAAAATCTACTTGGTGTCAGATAATATCTTTTTGAGATTTTACAACCATACTCTTGACTATTTTGGAATATAAATTCGAAACTTCAGAGTTATCATTCTTTTGTGTATTTTACAGATAAAAAAAATTGATGGTGAAGATGATGCTGACAATGAGAAAGGAGGAGAAAGAAGTTTAAAAATCTAGAGAAAGGGGTGGTGCCTGTGGCTCAAAGGAATAGGTCACCGGTCCCATATGCCGGAGGTGGCAGGTTCAAACCCAGCCCCACCCAAAAACCACACACACACACAAAAAAATATAATAATAAAATAAAGAATGTGGTATCCTTTAAAAAAAAAATCTAGAGAAAGAAGTTTAAAAATCTTCTAATCTTAGAAGTAGTTATCAGTATTTCAATAAATCTACCAGAGTTGGACAAAATGCTTTAACAAATTGAAAATTAACTTGACTTTGAAAAAGTCAATACTATATATGAATACCACTTACTAGCAAAAATTTTTTCCTTTCATGATGGTATTTATGCAGTTTTACCACTAAACTAGTAAGATCAAAAATAGTGATTTTGTTAAAACTGAAATTTCAAACTATATACTAATAACAAGTCATAATGGGGAAAGTATTTCATAACATTACCATTGGTAACTAGATAAATAACTTAAAATTATGATCATTTCATTGCTCAACTTTACTTAAAAATATAATAATTGCTTTGTACCAGATAAGCATACACTCTCCAACCCTAACCCCCCGGAACAAAGGAAGCAGTTGTTTTCTAAGGCAATGATAAACTAATGGTCCTGGTGTACTTATGAGAAAGAAGTAATGTGATAACTTGTGGTATGATACGAGCTTGAGATTGCATCAACTATCAGTCAAGGTTAACTACACATTGACCGACTGGGAACACATCAAGGACTATATGAGTCTGTGATCACTCCAGGAGCAGACTGGCCAAAGGTCGTGAGTGACCAGAAAGTACTGGGGAACTGTCACAGCTGAGGCATTTCTTACACCCTACTATTGCAGAATTGGGACAGATATTGATGTCATGAAAATAAGAAAAGCCACTGTTGGATAGCCAACACTGGCTTGGGGGACTGTAAATCTGACCTAAGATGGAAATTTGCTACAACCTTGGAATACTGCTTAGTTATAACAACATTCTCAACCCATTCACAAGCAGCTCAGAATCACGTAGCTATGGAAGGTCATTCGGCAGTAACCAACACCGTCATGCGCAATTCACAAAAACTAAGAAAACCACAAAAGCCATTTTTAGCATATTAAACTTTCCAAATAACAGAAGAAGAGAATTATGTGGGAATAATTACAAAGGAATTAAAAAGGAATATATGGAGATTTTCAGGGTTTGACAAATCAGCCAATATACATATTAATACCTCGTTTTTTCCTAACCTATTACAGGAATGAAATAGATACACATGAATTAATTTGCCTGATAATTGTAGCTTTTCCATTCAAAATGTCAATACCTTTATTAGTCAATTGCAATGCAAATGTCTCCAAAATGCATTATACCTTTTTTCTTAATGATTCATGAACCGCAATTATTTTAATAGGCTATAATAAAAATACAATACAGCCTCATGCAAAATGGTCCAGGTAAGTTTATTGTTGAATTCTTATGTATGCTTTGGCTGGTTTCTTTTCCTTCTGTTGCCCTCAGCTTTTGAGCTTGATATTATTTCTCAGTGGTGTCCATGAATCATTCTCTAGACATTACCTCTCTTTTCTAACACTGATGTGTTACATGTTAGGAATAATTTGATAAGTAGATAAATTTGATTTAATAAATCATGCCAAGATGTGGTTTTTTTTTGGGGGGGAGTCTATTTCCTACATTCTTGTCTATATTTTGGCTCGGTAAGATTGCTAAGTGCTTTTAAAAAAAATTTTGGTTTAGGTTTTTTTTTTAATTTTTAATTTTATGACGTATGTATTTTGGTGCTACTACTTTAGGAAATTCTAGCTCTTAAACATAAAAATCTTTTCTGGAGGACTGCATTTCATAAGTCTCAGGGCATCACTGCCGCTTGAAGCGAGCCTTCTGGGTTGGATTTACATTATGTCTCTGGCTCATTTTCCTTAACCAAGGCATTCGGGATTTTGCCCAATTTGCTTCAGGGTTGGACAAAATGAAGTCGGGTAAGTAGGGTGTGACATCACTTTTGGAAGAGGTATATTATTGTTAATAGTCTGACACTACTTTGTTCTAGCCTGCTAAGCAGTGCCATGGGGCCAGATAAATTTAGCAATGAATTTTCCCCCCAACTTGTTTCCATGACAGAGTCTGGGACGTTTTTAGCTCAGCTGAATTAAGTAAGGTCTATAGTAAAGGGGACATTCCAGAATGGAATCTTCCCATTTATGGATGATATATTTTAACTACCCATTCATAGATCATAGAAAACAGAACTTTAAAAACTGATTAATTTCTTTGAAATGTTTTGGGAGAGAGAAACATAATTTGGTTAACCCTCGCTTTGGGGCCATATCCTGAAACCCATGGATCTGACCCCCTAGCCAAATGAAAATGATAACTTGGTACCTGCCTTGGAAGAGCTTTTAGTTGGTGTGAGAGATGGGGCACACCTGGCAAAAAAGCCCTGCTTCCTTATAAGCTCACATCCCCCAATCCTTAAGTTAGGGCCAGAAGGAGAGAGGAGGCATTCGGGTTCTGTGGTAAACGGTTCTGACGCTCACTTACTTGGCTTGTGCCAACACCCCGATGACTTCTGCATACAGGTCTGCCACGATGTGCATGTTGCCAGTGTTAGGACCAAGGTACCTGAGTGAAGCATAATTAGGCAAGTGAGGGGTCCCTAGTCATTTGAAAACAGCAAATCATTGACTTAGTTTTAAGCCCCAACTTGTTCAAACATGCGAAGGTGCGAAATCACCTTACCCTTCTTTGTATTTAAAGTGCCTGAAAGCCAGGTTAATAACATCATGTATTAAACTGTCAATGACAGGATGAAGTGGAATCTGAAAAAAAGGAGATAGCTCAGTAACAGTGCTTCCAGTAACTATATATGACATCCAGCTGCAATCAATGAACATAATTCATATGCCCCCGTATTTAGAAATCATAAACAGTTTAATAAACTTAGGCAGTCAAAACTTAAGGTTTTAGAACAATAAATATTACCTAAAAGTAACAATAAGTTTATTACCTACCTGTTTCAAAACTTCTATTAATACTAAAGAAAAAATAAAATCAATGGCAAGGTCCCGTCTTTCCATCAAATAATCTCGTTGTTGTTCATCACTGTAAAATTTAAATATTCACATTAAATGGTGTTGGTTATTCTCCGAGTGACATAATTCATTAAACAGTTAGGACTTCTCCCCACTGAACTGCAAACCCATTTTATCATTACGAGACAGCGGTGGTAAATACACACTAACGCTCTATTATCAATGTGTCAAGTAGAGAAACATTAGATTTGGGCTCAGCATACTTGACTTCACTTCAAATTTAACTTTCAACCCTGCTAACTTGAGTAGCTATTTGTGAGTTTATAACCTCATCTTGTGGACTTTTTCAAGGGAGCACCCAGGAATTCTATCATCTTGTATGTGTGATAACACACTTGAAAAGGCTCCCATACTAGAGGCGTACGTCAAAAGGATCTTGAGAAAGGAGTTCAAGGAAATGGTAAGGAAATGAGAGGGTCACCAGCTGAAGCAGTACTGTAGGTGTGGAGAAGGGATCAGCATTGCTTTTCTTTTTTCTTTTCTCTCTTTCCTCTCACACTTTTGCCACTTTAGAGTTAGGGAAAGGAGGGAAGAAGGGGTGAAGAAATGGTAGAAGCGAAGAAGAGTAAAAAGGCAGAAGGAAGAAGAGGTAGGAGAGGCAAAGCAGTGTCATTCTGGCTATAGGCTCGCTTGGAGCTGAACAAGGAAAGACAAATGAGATGACTGCTGGGCTTCTTGGCACAGAATAGTGGCTACGAGCACAGTGACTCTGGTGTGGAATGGTACTGGCTTAAAATTATGTCTCTTCTACTTACCAGTAATCTCTCCAACTATAAAATGAGAATAACAATAGTACTTATATAACTGTTTGAGAAGGTAAAGCATGTCAAGTGTTTAGTAAAATCTCCCAAATGTGACACTGGAGCAACTTTTTCTGTACTTCTCTCTAATGCTGGTCTTTTATTTCCCAAATCCATAACTATACAGGGGGTGTCTGGACAGCCGGTTACCAAATTTTTCTCCCAGCCTCTAAGCTGCAATTGGGATGACTTGCTGTTCTCTCATGCCTCCCTCATCATCCCTGAAAGTCCTGCTCCCCGTTTGGGAAGGGACATACTAACTAAAACAGGAACTTTTCCCTCCTGGAGATCTAGTCATGATCAAAACTCTTCCCTCTAATTCACTTTCCCTGACCCCAACTTGGGAAGTCCCCTTTCCTGTTATCTTGTCTTCTTCTACTGTTAAAGTTATAGGAGTCAATTCCTGCATACATCATTCATGAGTAAAGTCCTGGAACCCTCCATCTTCTACGGAGGCAGGCAATGAAGACAGCCAACCACAGACCACCTACACTTGTG